>WNHD01000008.1:0-95323 GCA_011057455.1 Ganaspis sp. Gsp50
CGAGTGTATTTATAGAATCCTTGCTTATAAAATGCGATTTTTGCCACGGTTTCCATGCGTCAAAAGTGGGACTTTTTATACATGTGTTAAATAAATTATACTTTATTCTCTCAAACATGAACACTGGCTTTAATTTTAAAATAAACTCTCAACGTAAAAGCTGTTAAATAAGTGTAAAAATTACAGTTAAATAAGAAAGTGAAACAAAAAAGAAAATAAAGAAAATGCTACAAAGAAACTCGAACAAAGAAAATACTATAAAAAATAAAAACTTGAACAAAGAAAATACTACAAAAAATAAAAACTTGAACAAAGAAAATAGTAGAAAAAATAAAAACTGAAACAAAAAAAATACTATAAAAAACCAAAACCAGTGAATGTTAAATTAATCGCTATTTTTAAGAAATGAATAAGCAATTTTGATTTTACGAATCAAGTATTTTATATACGAAAGGTGGGTTTAAAAATTCATAAATCGACAGCTTAAAAAAGTCTCACATATTGGATGCAATGTATTAAAGTAACGAAAGAAATCGATGCCACTTATTGAAAGCTTTCAGCTCTGATTTAAATCAGAGATTAATTATCGCGCCAGTGAACTAATTTCTCATGTGACTGTCAATTTAGTCCTTTACTTCATACCTTTATGAAACAGAAATAATTAATTCATAGTACAGTGTACCAACCCATATTATAGGACCTAATTAATTGTTAATTACACGAGTAAGGCTGCGCAAACTCAATTGTAAACACACTACAAATAATTTAGATCCCCGACACATATCCTTGAATCAAAACCAAAAATAGAATTCAATTTTTAATCGTTATTGAACGTAACTTTCATTTCTCGATAAATTTTCTACAAAATTTGAAACGGAGAAAATAGCAAAAAGAAGGCAAAAATAAAATATGCAACAAAAAGAATGCAACAAAAAATGCAACAAAAAATATAACAAAAAAATACAAGAATACAAGAATAAAAAAATATGCAACAATAAAATGCAGGAATAAAATATTGGATTAAATTTCCAATGAAGAATTTCCAATTCAGAAATTTCTTATATAGAAAATATTCTACAAGAAAGTGTTTTTCTCAGTCGAATAAATACAGAGGAATGCAAAATAGTTGTAAATTTAAAAAAATCGTTTAAATCAGATAGCAGTTGAAACTATTATAAAGGAAAACTAGAGAATAAGTCACCCTATAGGAATGTGTGAGTCGTAACATGCAGCCCTTAGGAAACTTCCGGTTCGCGTGTACGTGGACTCGATACACGTAAGCCCTCGATAGCGAAGGGTTCGCGGAAGCATGCAAAATATCCGGAAAAATGCTATGAAGGATACGCGGAAAAAACGTAAAAACAAGTTCCGGAAAGTGATATAACAATCGTTGCACTTGTGCTGAATCGAAAATTTCTTCCACAATGGTCGAGTAATGAGGTTCAAAGATAGAAATAACAGAGATAAGACGAAGGCTAATTTATGATGTGTTGATTGCACAGAAGGTGTAATTTTAAAAAAGGAATATTTTCCAGCAGAAAAATAAAGCCAGCCTAATTAAATATTTATGTGACGAAGCAAGAGAGCGCTGAATTCGCAAATGTTTGAAAATGTTTTACCATTTTGATAAAGAATAAACGAGTTAGAAATGTTCTCTTGTTTTAGTTGCGAGAGCAAAGAACAGAGAACAAGAACAAATGGTAAGAATAACAGCAAATAATAACAACAAAGAACAACAGCAAATAACAACAACAAAGAACAACAGCAAATAACAACAACAAAGAACAAATTGTACAAAACTAAAAAAAGCAAAGCTTCCTCTTGAGGAAGCAAAAGAATTAAAAAAGATAAAAATATATTCTGTCACTAAAACTGGAAAATTAGAAACTGTACAAAAACTGGAAACTGCTAAAAATATCTTTAAATTGTTTTATGGAATATATTAAAATCGAATCCAAAAATTAAACAATTCGAAAAATGTGAATATAAATCAAATCTAGCTCCAAAGGATAAATTCTTCCAACAAAAAATGACACCAAAACTTTCTTGACACAAAAAATGTAATTCTAATTTCCTAAAAGTTAAACTTTTGAAAACCGAATCAAGAGGACTTTAATTTTCATCGCTGATTAAATTCGAAATCATTCGAATCGCAAGGATGCTTTATAGTTTGGAATTCGGGCTTTTACGGAAATGGGAAGACTAAGAGGATTTTGTTTCCGAATAAGTAGGAAACTCTACTCATTTGACAGGCTGAAACCGAACAAAACGAACTGTTAAAAACAGCAAACGGATCGTGTCTAACAACTCAGTTAGGGGCTTACAGAGGATTTTCTACTCTGAAGTGAGGAGAAAGAGAAAGAGCAAGTAGATGTCATTAAACACTCATTCACAAACTAACATTGTTTAAAAACCACCTAGCTGACAATAGCGAACAAAATGCCTTCCCTTTCGCATTCGAACTTCCAGTTATTACAATTTTTGCATTTTCGACACTTACATTTACATTAAAAAAAAATCTCGCATTTTTAATACACTCTCATTATTGATGAGAATGTAAAAATAAGAAAAAAAATAAGAAAGGAAATAGAATAAAGAAAAATAAAACAGAATAAAAAAAAAATTTGTCTATACAGAAAGTAATTAGAAAAAAAATAATTTAAAAAAGTAATTAGAGTAAGCAATAAAAAAAGGATTAAAAAAAGCAAAAAGAAAAACAAAACGAAAAAGCAAAAAATAAAATGCAATAAGAAAAAGCAATAAGAAAATGCCATAAGGAAAAGCAAAGAAAAGTATATTTTAAACCTATTAAAATCGTTTCTCGATTTTTGTGCGACTAAAAGTCTCTAATTTTACAAACAGATTTTAAAATCAGTTGCACTGACAAATGCAGTTTTCAATTTTCAGGGTGATTTCAAAACGAAAAAACTGGTACGTATTTAATTTTGTGAATATGTTTGTTGTTGGAATTCGGAGCTAGAAGAAGTCAAAACAAGTTTACTGCAAAATTCGATGCAGCTGGTGACACTTTGGTTGTCGGACTGTGGTATTCTAAGGTTAAAGAAATTTCTGTTTATCGTGAATAGACGTCTTTTCAAGTTTGTTTGTCTTTTCGTTTCTTTCCCAACTCCATTTCCTTTCTTTTGCTTTCCTGAAACTCCTGTGTATTGAAAGTTATCGGGAATTTGCCATTGAATCTCGACACAACGCTCCGGATATTTCGGCTTCACTCTGGATTAAAGCGATCAGAGAAGAAGTTGAGTAATCGCAATTGTAAAGCGAGCAGATTCGGCACAGAAAATGCTATCACTGAAAATGCTAACACTGAAAAACAAAATAGCAAAACAGTGAACAAAATTCTCAGTAAAAAAAAAAAGAAATTTACAAAAAGCATTTTGTAATCGTAAACTATTCGTTTCAGCTATGATTTTTAAATCCTATTTTTAAAAACATATTCTTCAAAATGTATTCTTAAAAATGTATTCTTAAAAATGCATTCTTAAAAATGTATTTTTAAAAATATGTTTTTAAAAATTTGTTCATTAAAAAGTATTTTGAAAAATGTATTCTAAAAAATGTATTCTTAAAAATGTATTTTTAAAAATGTATCCTTAAAAATGTATCCTTAAAGAAGTATTCTTAAAAATGTGTTCTAAAACATAATTCTAAAACACAATTCTAAGATATAATTTTAAAATAAGAAATTAATTATTATATAGAGATATTGCAACTTGGTGCGAATAAATTGGACAAGAAAAGCCCCATAAAAAGAAGAAGAATAAGAAAAGGAATAAAATTAATATAT
Source organism: Ganaspis sp. Gsp50 (assembly GCA_011057455.1). Classification (NCBI taxonomy): domain Eukaryota; kingdom Metazoa; phylum Arthropoda; class Insecta; order Hymenoptera; family Figitidae; genus Ganaspis; species Ganaspis sp. Gsp50. The sequence continues at coordinate 3,806 of WNHD01000008.1, forward strand.
AGAAATATATCTTCGATGTAGAAGAATAAGAAGAAAAGGAATAAAATGAAGATACAGAAATATATCTTCGATGTAGAAGAATCTGTACCGAACCTAAAAATAAATTAAGACGATTTACAATTCACGAATCATTTTAAAATACAGAAGTAAATTTTCATAGCCCACCGAAACGATTTTTGAACAAAAAGGGGACATTTCCACTAATTTAAAGTTGAAAGAAAAAAATTAGCAGGATGAGAAAAAGTGTAGTGAAGTTTGTGGGACATATGGCAAGACAAGTAATAATCTTCCAACACGCGGTTCGAAAATTCGCGAGACGTGGAGCATGTAGGGTAAAAATGTAGCAATTCAAAAGTTTGCAAGAGTGAGTGGTCCAAAAAGCAAAGTTGCTGGTGGAAGGAAACTTTAGAAGAGAGAAGAAAAGAAAAAGAGTTTAAATCGACAGATGTTAAACGCCTTTTCAATTTCGCATAATATGCATAATGGTTGCTTGTGTACAATGATGTTCTTTGATATGATCACTGCTTGATAACATCCATTTTTCTCGTTTAGCTTCGCGTGCAATATCGCATGCCTAGGAACAATCACTTCAACAAATTTGACTCAAACGTCGATAACTTGGTTAACAGATTAGCTTCGATTTTTCACGAGATTTATAGTGACACCTAATATATGTTCTAAACAATTTACACACAACTTGAAACCTCGTAAATTCTTTCCAGTCCATTAATTCAATTCCATCTGGCCTAGAAAAACTGTACCTCTCACAAAAAAACACCGAAAATAGCGATCTGCACAAAAAGGACAAAATTAGTACCAAGGAATTTGAAACAAATTGTACGAGAAATCTGAAAGGCGAAGAAAATTATTCAACATATACATTTTAATATTATTATTTTAATATTATTTAAATTTTATTATTTATTATTCATTATTAAATTTTATTAGTTAAATAATTTGTAGATAAACAGATCAGAAAGAGCATAGTATCAAATATGTTACAAATTTTATGAAAAATTGAAAGGAAGTTAAATACGAGGAAATTCGATACAGAATTTTACGTTTTATAAGTTTCGCATATATCGGGGATTTTTCTTGTGGAGCTTAGAGAAAAATATGCAACCGGTCATGTACACCTATAAAAATAAAAATTGGCGTGTAAAATGGGTTGCATAATTTTCGATAAGCATCGTATTTTTCGCATTAAATCCCCAAGCAAAAATATGATGTAAAATATTTATGAATTCTAAAACATACACTAAAGGAAGTGGAATTAAATCAAGAAGTTCCTTTTTACAAGAAACTGTTTTTTAATAATATAAGTATTTTCTCTATCAAAATGGATTTTCTCATACTGATAAACCATTTAATAATTTTATGGTCGTATTCTCAAAGAACTCTTTACACGATCAATCTGCAATAAAAAATACATTTTTTCAAAAATTCAGGGTTTCTACAAAACTCTCTTCACAAAATTCCATGAGTTTTTCATTATTTCCGTGAGAAAATTAGAAAAATATTCATGATACGTTTTAATCTATCTTTTAGTCTATTAAACAATTTTTTGAATTTAAATTATTTTTAAAATAATGAAAGTTCTTGTTCTTAGGTTTATTGCAAAAATAATTTTCTGTAGAAGTTAAATTACTTAAGGTAATTATTTTTAATTTTAAATCATTATTAATTTTCAAAATTTGGAATGGATTTTAAATATTTTGAAGTACTCTGAAGTATTATAAAGTAGTTTTAAGCATATTTAAATATTTTTTGAGTATTGGGTGGTATTTGAAAATATTTTAATGTAATTTTATGTATTTTTAAATATTTTGAAGTATTGAGTAGTATTTGGAAATATTTGAAAGTAATTTTAAGTGGTTCGAAATATTTTTAAGTAATTTTAAGTATTTGGAAATACTTTAAAGTAGTTTTACGTATTTGGAAATACTTTAAAGCAGTTTTAAGTATTTTGATAATATTTTAAAGTCACTTTAGGTATTTTCAAATGTTTTAAAGTACATATGTATTGGGAATGTCATATGTATTTTGAAATATTATAAAGAAATTTTAAGTATTTGTAAATATTTTGAAGAAATTTTATTTTGATTCGTATTTTTATTTTATTTTACTTTCAAGTATTTTTAAATATGTGGAAGTAATTTGTAGTTTTTCTTCTGTAAGAAAAAGTATAAAATTTTGCCAAAGCTTAATAAACATCATAAAGTAAACAAATTAAATAAAAAAAATAAATTTCCACGGTATAAATGAAAATTCAATGTTTTCCAGAGTTGTAGAAACCCTGAAAAAGACTTTGGTCTCAATTCATTTAGAAATTAATGCCAGATTGAAGTTAATTCTTACACTGCCAATTAGACAAAGATACAAAAAAGATAATCTTTCAAATTTACCATCGACGTAAAAAGTAAAAGTTTTAAACCAAAATTATTTTTACCCAACGAACAGAAATTAATAGTGCTCTCGGCAAAATTGTCAATTTTTTTTATCTAAACTGATAATGATCCAAGTAAGAGGGCGAATACATTTTGCGCCGACAGTGAAAGCTTTTCTCGAATTAAGAAAAATCTTTTGAAATGAAGAAACTAAAAAATGAAGAGAAACTTTGAGAAATGGTCAGTTTAATGAGAAAATGGGAAGAAATGGGTATTTTTTCGTGATTCAAAAACTGTTTGGAAGTGACTTACTTTTCTGCGGCCGCAGCAGAGCATGGCTGCTACGCTGCTGCTGCGGCGAGCCGTTGATGAGAGTTGAGGCTGATGACAGACGTAGCTGAGTCGCGCGCCCCTGTCCCGCTGCAGCTGCAACACGCGCACCTGCAGCTGCACTTGCTCCCGATCCCGCTGCCCTTGACCGACACCGACTCGACCACCGTACTTGATGCGCACGTGTTTTCGCCACTGCATGAGTTCGGTGCGTCATGCCCTCTTCCTAAAAAACATAAATAATTATTCATTATTTTGTCCAACATAATGCCCTCCTCCTAAAAATAAAAATACATTAGTTTAGTTTCAAAAGATCGCACTCTTCATTGACAAGAAATAAATAATGTGCCACTTTTCGTCCAAAATTCTGCCCTCTTTTTAACAAAAATTGTTTACTGCTTAAAGATTACTTGTCTAAAAAAATAAACGAAGAAATAAATATTCAGAATTTTAAACGATAATTTGCGAATGTTACAAAATTATTTGTCAACATGAGGTTTGAAAATTGACCCTTCGGATGGAAATCCAATTTTGAATCTTTCAATATTTCGGTTGCAGGCGTATACGAGGGACAGCGAATCATTTGTTTTCTTTGAAGTAGAATGAAATAATAACATAAATAGAAATAACAAAATGAATAGAAATGATCAAATAAACAAAAACAACAGAATAAAAAGAAATATTAAAATAAAAAGAAATATCAAAATAAAATGAAATATCAAAATAAAAAGAAATATCAAAATGAAATATCAAAATAAAAAGAAACATCAAAATAAATAGAAATATTAAAATATACAGAGATAACAAAATAAACGGAAACAATAAAATAAAAATAATTAACAAAATAAACAGAAATTACTTTAAGTACTAAATAAAATAGAATTAACTGCACATATTTTTTCTTTTCATTTTACACTTCGAGTATTACAATTTTAATCAAATAGAAGAACATAAGAAAATAAAACAAAAGTAACAAAATAAAATTCGGTACAAACTATGGAAAAAGAACTTTTTAAAAATTAATTCCCTCGGGAAATTGCAGAAAAGATTTGAAAAATTGTCATAATATTGTTTTTAGTAAATAAAACATAATTCCGCGTGGACTTCTATTAAGAATTCTTTATTTCTCTCGGGAAACTACAAAAGTCAAAACTTAAAAAATATTATATTATTCGTAATAAAAGCCGAAAAGTTCATATATTCTTTCAAAACATTAAAATTTCATATTTATTTATGTTATTATATTTATGATATTTATTTATTTAAAAAAATTAAAACTTAATTAAATTGGTTTTAAAAAAATTTAATTCAATTCAATTTATAATTAATAATACTACTACTACTACTACTACTACTATAAAAAATAAAATTTAGTTGAATTAAGAATTTAAATAAATATAATATTTATTTAGTTACAAAGAATATTCATGTTGTCCTTTATGACTGCGCGGATAATACTTAAATAAATATCGTAAAAATTGGTGCAAAAGTTTGTGGAAAATTGAGAAATAAATAAATATCTGCTTTTTATAAATAAGATACATTATATTGTTCAAATAAAAAAATGATAAATGATTAAAGTTTTTATATAAAAGTTATCTACGAATTGTACTTTCACTTGAAAGGTATCTGCAGTGAAAACAGTCCGTTTAAGTCAGACAGTTCCATCCTGCTTCATATTTTATAGAAAACGTTTACGGGATTATTCTATTTACTATTCACTTGTGAATTTATATTTAACTTGCCTTTGCTAACAAAGGGACTTCAGAAAGAGTACTTTTAGTCATTTAGCCTTTTATCACTTTTCCACAAATATTCAAGTCACCTTCAATTAATGATCAATTTTTCCATTAAAAGTTAAAATCGACTTACAGAATTAAAATCAAATTTTGCAATTAAAATGAAAATCAAATTTTACGATTAAAATTCTCGAAGAATTTTGCAATTTAAATTATCATCAAATTTCGCGATTAAAATTACAATCGAATTTTGCGATTAAAATTGTACTCAAATTTAGTGACTAAAATTACAATAAAATTTTGCGATTAAAATTGTACTAAAATTTCGCGATTAAAATTGTACTAAAATTTCGCGATTAAAATTACAATCGAATTTTGTGATTAAAATTACAATCAAATTTTCAATTCAAGCAAACAAACTCATTCCGTTTTTGCACAACGGGATCTGAAAATAAAATATAATTTGAAAATTCATGCTTATAAACATTTATAAAAGTAGTTTTGAGTACAAAGTTAAATTGAACCCATATTGAAACTTTGTAGAACCCGCATAAGTTTGCCTAACTTTATTTGCTGAACTAAATTTGCTTAACTTCTATGTAGAAGTTGGCAAAAAAACAAGTAAATTTCAAACTCTGAAAGCCCCAGACAGTCTTTCTGAGAATAATAATTCAGGCGTACTTTCTAGTAAAAAAAAGAAGAAAAAAAATAAGAGTGATACTTGAGCAGTGGCCTACTCCATTAAAGATACACCTCGTGTAAAAATCTCCAGCTCGGGCGTACAATCAATTTATTCTTTCGCTTAAATTGTGGAAATCCTCAAATCCATCAGGAATAAATAATTTATCAACTCCAACACGTTCAGGAATCGATTTTCAAATGCTTGAGTGATTATTTCAACTTCTACTCTACTATATAAATATGTATGTAGACGTCTTGCGTCGAAGCTTTTGTCCCACATTTCCCATTATATTTGCATCGATGACCTATATCTGTTGAGCTAAAATAGGAGCACTTCATCCAATATCATCATCTAGAAACGTGAAACATTTCTCTTAATTTTTCACTCCGGTTAAAAATTGATTTTTCCTGCAATATTTTTAAAGAGTGTATTAGTCGTGTTTCTTCAATTTCATATGTAATATTCTTGTCAATTTAGTTTTATATAATCTTTCAATTTCGTTCACTATCCTATTATCATTCTGGTCTAGTTTACTAGCCTTTATCGCTTCAGTTTAGTACACTATTCTGCATCAATTCGATTCAGTTTACTATCATGTATCATTTCAATTTAGTTCACTCAATTGAAATCATTTCACTTTACTCAATTGAAATCATTTCTGTTTTCTCAATTAATTTTTACTCAATTCAAATCTTCACTTTACTAAATTCAAATCATTTCTTTCTTTTCAATTGATATTCTTTTTACTCAATTGAAATCTTCACTTTACTAGATTCAAATCATCTCTTTCTTTTCAATTGATATTTTCTTTACTCAATTAAAATCTTCACTTTACTGAATCCAAATCACTTCTTTTTTTCAATTGATATTTCTTTTTACTCGATTAAAATCATTTCTTTTTCCTCAATTGAGATCTTTTCGAATCAGTAAGCTAAATTGAAATGCTAATTTACTAAAAACTAAAAATACAGACACAGAATAGTATAGATTATCGTAATTTAAGAAATATTAATTTGAAATGAACAATGTTAGTTACATGTTCCAGTTCAGCGCACTATCAAGTTATTTCAATTTAATATGCACTATCAATTTAGTTTAATATACTGTCCTGTTATCATTTGAATTTAATTGCAATCTGGAATTAAATTCTGGCAGTACAAAGGTATTAAATTGTATTTTAAGTCAAACTGATTATAAACTTTGTGTTTTATCTTTTTCCTCTGTAAAGTTTGCAAACTAGTCGGAAAACTTTCTGCTTAATATAATTTATTTATAAGTTAAATACTCTCTTAACCAAGGGTATTTCTCCAACCCTCCGATTCCCGGCGAAATGCAAGAGACCAACTAAATCATACTGCATCCGGATGCCAACTTTAATTAATCCCAGTCTGCGGTCAAGACTATATAGAAAGCTTTCGCGCCGCGGACAAACATTTTCCAGGAAAAAAATCACTTACAGCAATTCTTTACATTTTTCAATCCAAGTGTCAACTTTCAAACAATTCTGAAACAAATTTAACGAAAAGAAATTAATAAGGTCTTAAAAATTTCGGCATGCTTGTGCAAAAATCAGTTTTTTTTTATATAAATAAATTTATATTTTCAATAATTTTATTTATTATGTGTGAATAATTGATCATTTTTAAAGTATGATTTAGTTTAACTTGCAGAGGATATAAATTCTAACACTGGGACTGAATTGCTTTAAATACTTCCGCTTGAATCAGACATTTTGATTAAATAACATCAATGAATTCGCTCACTGAAGCGAGCTTTGAATAACACAGAATGGACAATAATTGTTTCGAAATTCGTTATTCTCTTCAATCCAATTTAGAAACTTGCAAACTATTTATTACGTAATTTAATTATAAAATATTTTTAAAGCACAGAATCATTCAGATTTCCTATTCTCACAAAAAAATCTATTCACTTCACGTAGACGTATTTGATTCTCTATTTTGTTTTATAGCCTTTTTATTAGAAATAATTATTTATTATTATTTATTATTGTTTATTATTATTTACTATTATTTATTATTATTTATTATTGTTTATTATTATTTATTATTATTTATTATTATTTATTTATATCTTATTTTATAACTCCCTTTTTTATTTCTTACATTCTCATTCCTTTAGCTGTAAATTCTGTTTTGAAATCAACATTTCTAAAAAAGAAAAGATTTTCTGATACTGAAAATTTGAAATTTGAGAAAGTTTATCTCCATTTATTCCGCTTAGGATAATAAAGGGTAATTCTTGAGACCTTAGGGGAAATAAAGGTGATACTACTGAGAATCGACCAAAGTACTTTTCTCAAAGAGACTGGTATAGAAAATGCAACAAGAGAATAAAAGAAAGACAAAAAGAAAGAATAAAAAAAAAGAGAAACTGTAATCATAATAACACGTAAGTCAAAGGCGTGAAAATTATTGTTCCACCGAGGATGAGGGTCGTACTTAGATTGTTTTGCTCATCAGCAAAAGTTCCTCGAGGAAACTTTTCAGAGTCAAAACTATCAACAAGTTAACGACAGCTTAATTTGCTCATAACGCTAAATCCTAAAAGATAAGTTTCGTAATACTTCCATTATTGGATTTTCCGCTTCAAAGGAAAATTCTCGTTTGTAATTATCAAAAAATATCGTCAGTACAATGGTATTTTAAAACTATATTTTAAATTGTGTTGCAAAACTTTGTTTTAAACAGTGTTTCGAAACTTTATTTTAAATATTGTTTCAAAACTTCATTTTCAATATTGTCTCAAAACTTTATTTTAAATATTGTCTCAAAACTTTATTTTAAATATTGTCCCAAAACTTTGTTTTAAATATCGCTTCAAAACTTTATTTTAAATCGTGTTTCAAAACCGTGGAATTTCAAAATTAATTGCAATAAATGTCATTTGAAAACTTGTGTTAATTGTTATCTTAAAGTAACGTTTGTAAATCAACAAATAAATAAAATAAACAAAATAAATAAAAAATAAAATAAAAAACAAAGTTTCCTCTGAGTACACAATTTTACAAAGTCCAAAATCTGGATTCAGTAAAGTTGTCATATTCGTACTAAATGTGATAAAAATGAAAGAATGACGTCCGGAGATCAATCTTAAATGGAATTTTCTTAAAAGTTCATAATACTAGTTTTCAAGTGTCACAAAGTTTTTCGATTACCTTCTAAAAATCATCTCTTATTTGATGGGCCGATCGGTCCCTGCTCGTCCATCTTTTAACCATCTCCTTCATTCTGCGATTTCTCTTCTCCACCTACAAATTTAATGAAAACGAGTTAGTCATTAAATATAGATTAACTGATTTTCTATTGATGAAATTGATGAAATTGATAACAAAAAATGTCTTTCTTCACTTTATCCTTTTCGCATTTTTCTCTTCACTGAAATATAAAAAAAACTCCTCCCGTCAATTTTTCCTTTCAAATTGAAATTTAATATTTGATCAGCAAAGAAAAACAAGTTTTGATAACAATTTTCGAAATGTAATTAAAGACGTTTACAAGTATTGGAAACTTTTTACTTAAGAAACTTGAAGTGCATGAGTTTCGAAATATTTGTAATTGGGAAAAAACTCAATTTAAGTCATGTCAAGAACTTTTATGAGATTAGTTAAAACTTTCCAAGGCTGTCAAAATACTATATTTTTAATAACGTAAATAAAATAGGGTTCTACTGTCGGGAAAAATTGTGCTCAGTCCAAGAACTTTTCTTCAAATCAAATTTGTTCAAGTTTTCAGTGAACACAATATAAAATTTCCAATCAACACAATATAAAATTTCCAATTAACACAATATAAAATTTCCAATCAATATAATGTAACATTTTCAATTAACATAATATAAAATTTTTAGTAAACTCAATATAAAATTTTCAATGAAAAAAAAACAATAAAAATAAACAAAAATACACTATGATAGAAAATTTAAAGTTTATATAACTGTTGTAAGAGGAAAAATAGAAACGAAAAGTAATAAAAATAATAATTAACTATAAAAAATGGAGATTGATTTGAAAAGACATTTTCCTACAAGATAAGCCAAGAAAGGCAATGAGAATCAGTATTGAAATGATTTTTCTAGATTGTTCATCTGGGCTGATGGCTGGGAAATTGGATCCGGGGGAAAATTTGAAAAAGCCTGCAGCATCTCATCAACCTAAATATCTTTGGGAGAAAGGGAAAGTTCGTTATCGGTCTTTTCCTCTCGATCTCTCTCACGTGTGTACCTTGAAGGGTATCCAAGTTCTAGACCCTGAAGCGCTTTTATACCACAAGCCTGAGGGATTCGGACAGGAGGATCGTGCGGGAGATTTTTTCCAAGCGATAAGCCCGGCAGAGTATTCAGACACTACACCGGACTGGTCTCGGTCGGCCGGAAGAACCAGCTCAAATCGATAAGACAGATACGCACGTTGAGGGCGGCCAAGAAAATAGCCGCCATTCTCAACGACGTGCAGCCCCTAAATCCTAATCGAAGCAACCATCCTTTCCTACTACACCATCATTAGGAAAATGAAACGCCAAGATTCGAGCTTCAAGACCCATTTGGGAAAAGAGAGAGAGAGAGAGAAAGGACTTTTTCTTTTACAAATAAAAATCGCACATTTTTAATACACTCTCATTATTGATGAGAATGTAAAAAAAGAAGGGGAAAAGAGGAACAAAAAAGGAAAAAAGAGACAAAAAGGGAAAAGAGGGCTAAAGAAGGAAAAAAGGAAAAGAGAGACTAAAAGGGAAAAGAGAACCAAATAAGAGGACCAAACAGGAAAAAAGAGACAAGAAGGGAGAAGAGAGACAAAAAGGGAAAATAGTGACAAGAAGGGAAAAGAGAGATAAAAAGGGAAAAGAGAGATAAGAAGGAAAAGCGAGACAAAAAGGGAAAAGAGAGCCATTAAGGGAAAGAGAGACAAAAAAGGAAAAGCGAAGCATTAAAAGAAAAGAGGGTCAAAAAGGGAAAAGAGAAACTTAAAGGGGAAAGAGAGATAAAAAGGAGAAAGATAGAGAAGAAAGGAAAAGTGAGACAAAAAGGGAAAAGAGAGAGAAAATAGGAAGAAAGAGACAAAGGAAAAGATAGACAAGAATGGCAAAAAAGGCAAAGGAGAGATAAAAAGGGAAAGAGAGAGAAAATGGGAAAAGAGAGCAAAAAAGGAAAAAAAAACAAGAAGGGAAAAGAGATAGAAAATGGGGAAAAAAGAAGGGAAAAGAGAAACATTAAAGGAAAGAGAGACAAAAAGGAAAAAGAAGCAAGGAAAAGGAGGGCAAAAAATGGAAAAGAGAGACAAGAAGTGAAAAAAGAAACATAAAGGAAAAGGAAAGACATTAAGGGAAAAGAGAGACATTACGGGAAAGAGAGACAAAAAGGGAAAAGAGAAACAAAAAAGGAAAAGAGAAACAAAAAAGGAATTGAGGCACAGAAAGGGAAAAGAGGTCGAAAAAGGCAAATGAGAGTGAAGAAGCGAAAAGAGGGTTAAACAGGGAAAAGAGAAACAAAAAAAAGGAAAAGATAGTCAAAAAGAAATAAGAGACAAAAAGAAATTTAAAAAGGACCTAAACTAGGACAGATAAAAAAAGAGATTAAAATGAAAATTCTTTAAAAATGAAACGATTTTAAAGAGGGATGTTAAAAAATCCAGAAATGACCGGAAATAGGTGTAAAGAAGAGATTTGAAGAAGAAAAGGGGTTTAGAGATTTAGAGAAGATAAATTTAAAAGAGAAAAGTGATTTGAAGGAAAAAGATTTGCTGGAGAGGGATCCGAAGAAGTTGGCTCTGAAATAGATAGATCTGAAGGAGATAAAGAAGATAAAGAAAAGGAAGAGAAAGAAGAAAAGGAAAGGCAGAAGAAGAGAATGAAAATGAAGAAGAAGAGCAAACAAAAGAAGAAAAAGTAGAGGAAGAGAAAGCAGGAAAAAAATCTGAGGAAAATAGCTGCGTAAGTAGAAAACCGTGGAAAGAGAAAAAACTAAGGAAGTGGAAAAAGCAGAGAAAAAGAAAATAGAAGAGGAAGAAGAGGAAGAAAAGAAAAAAGAAAAAAAAGAGTAAAGAAAGAAGAAAAAGCAGAGGAAGAAGCGAAAGAAGGGAAACAAGAAATAGCAGAGGAAGAAGAGGAAGAAAAGAAAAAAAAGAAAAAGAGTAATTTAAAGAAGACAGATTTTTGAAACTGAGAAATCTTAAAAAGGGGAATATAATGAAGAAAAGACATTGAAAAAGAAGATATTTAACAGAAGAAAAGAGAACTAAAAAGAGACATAGAGAAAAGGATATATGTAAAGAAGAGGCATAAGAGAAGAAGCATAAGAAAAGATGTGTAAGAAAAAATACACAAGAAAGGAAAAAGAAGTGAAGAGTCAAAAAAACATAAGAAAAAAAACATAAGAAAAAAGGCATAAGAAAGAAGGCATAAGAGAAAGGTATAAAAGAGACAAAAGAAGATTCAAAACGAAAGACATACATTGTCAGAAATAAAAAGATAGATATAAATATCTATCAAAAATAAAAAAGAAGAAATAAAAGAGAGAAATCAAGACAGAAAGAGATAACGAAAAGAAGACAGAAAGAGTTAACTAGAAATAAAGACAGAGAAAGATAACGGAAATATAAATAGAGAGAGAGAGAGAGAGAGAGAGAATGAGCAGAGACCTAATAATTTTTCATTCGTCAGGAGATTATTATTTATTAGGATTATTATCCGTTACAATTTATTGATTATAAATATCGAGAGAAAAAATAAAAAAAGAACAGAAGAAGATAAAAAATAGGAGGATAATGAGGAGACCTAGAGCATAAAGAGTAAAGAAGAGATAATGATTAAAAAAAAATAAAGATTAAAGAAAAAATAAAGATGAAGAGACAAAGATTAAAGAAGAAATAAAGATTAAAAAAGGGGCAAAGATTAAAGAAAAAATAAAGATTAGAGAAGAGACAAAGATTAAAGAAGAAATAAAGATTAAAGAAAAATTAAAGATTAAAGAAGAGACAAAGATTAAAGAAAAATTAAAGATTAAAGAAGAGACAAAGATTAAAGAAAAATTAAAGATTAAAGAAGAGACAAAGATTAAAAAAAATAAAGATTAAAGAAGAGATCAGGATTAAAAAAGAGATAAGGATTAAAGAAGAGATAAAGATTAAAGAAGAAACAAAAATTAAAGAAGAGACAAAGATGAAAGAAGAAATAAATATTAAAAAGGAGATAAAGATTAAAGAAGAAATAAAGATTAAAGAAGACACAAAGAGTGTATCGAAAGAGAAAGAAATAAGAGTTTAAAAACGCAGACAAGCTGCAAGACAAAACCCAAAAAAGAGTGGGGAAGAAAATACAACCAAGAATTGAAAGAAAAGCATTTGATGGTAGCGTTGGAGCGAATGTCCCGGACTAGTGGATCGATATCCCCTTTTTTAAAAGACAGACTAACAGAGGAAAAGGTTGGCAGGAAGGAGCCAAGGGGTGGTTGTGGAGAGACACTAGAAAGAAGCTGAAAAGGAAGACTAGAAAAGGAGGCTGATGAAGTCATCAGTACCTACCAACTTGAATAGTCGCTGTTGAAAAGTTTGTCCTTATTGTCACCTCGGAGTCGTGGAAACGAGCTTTTCGGATAGCAGCTCCACGAGTCACGGTGTTTCGCCGTCAAAATCAATACGACCCACCTCGCTGACCCTCTCTATCCCCGTTTCGCTCACTCTCACTCGTGCCAGCTTTTACGCTATCTCTTTTTGAGGTTCCACGCACCGCACTCCACCGCACAACCGAGTAAAGAGGAAGAGAAATTGTGTTTCGCGGGAAAAGCCAAGCAACTCGCGTGCACCCTCAGCCAACTGGGATCCACAAAATGCAGAGGATTCGCCGGCTAAAAGAAAAGCCGGGTCCAGAAGGTCTGCATTTGGCAAATGAATGAGGAGACAAGGTTACGGAACTGCGGCGCTTTTCCTCGAGGTAGTTAAGACTCCGCGGGCGCGTCGATGTAATTTAAGGTACCACGATGGAGCGCCGCATCCCTCAACCCCAAAGACCAGAGGCGGACATGTTGTCTGATACGAGGGCGCAGAATCTATCGTCAGTTCACCCTCTCGAGTAAAGTACTCCCACGCAAGCGCTTTTGCTCAAATAGACGTGTAAGTTCATTCGATCCTAGATGGGTACGGTTGTGCGTGCGATAGTAAGCGCGTACAGGGCTGTAGAAACCTCAGCATTCATCAAAAAATTCTAGGTATACCATTCCTCCAAAAGCTCCGGCAATTTTCTCAAAATCTGCAAAATTTAAAGTGCGATGAAAAGTAATTCGGAAATGCATTTTTTTAAGTTTATGGATAGATTCACATTTTTTACAATTGTAAACTATTTTTTTAAAACGATTGTAAACGTTTTTTTTTTAAAATAATTATAAACGATTACAAGCGTTTTTTAAACGATTACAAACGTTTTTTTAAAACAATTATAAACGATTTTTTCAACGATTATAAACAATTGTAAACAATAATTTTAAACGATTATAGACGATTTTTTAAAACAATTATAAACGATTTTTCAACTATTATAAAAAAATTATAAACGACTCTCAAAAAAATTTTACGAAAATAAAATAAATGTTTTGCTTCCATTCGTTACTCTATCGTACTTTTTTTCAAAAAGACTTGTTTTTTAGTAACTACAGAAGTCGTTTGTTTATTTTTAGTAAATAAAATTAATTTGGTAAACACGTTTTGATAAAATTTGATAATTAATTTAAATTAATTAAAATGATGATTGAATAAACACAATTTGATAAACGAATTTATTTTAAATTATTTAAATTCTGAATGAAATATGATAAGAGTATGAATTATTAGATTTCTGACTACTGGACATTTTCTTTTGTTTAAATATAAAACATTAAAAAAAAAGTCAAAATTTTGTAATTCTACTTTTATTTCAATTTTCTTGTAAAATTAAAATAAAGTCCGGTCTTTGTTTTAACAATAATACTGCAACACTGTTAAAAAAATTATGCTGTAAAAATATAATTTGAAAAAATTATACTATTAAAAAAATTATACTACAAAAATTAAACTATAAAAAAATTATACTGTAAAACGATTACACTATTAAAAATTTTTACTATAAAAAATATTATTGAACGTTTGTAATTCTAAAACCTCAATCGAGGTAAGAAATAATGAATAAATATTCAATTTACTATAAAAAAGACCATAAAAAGTTAAATTATTAATTTATAGTTTTAAAAAACACTCTAATCGTTCGAATTTAAACTTAAGCTTAATTTCATATTTATTAGCTTCATGTTTTCTAAGATAATTTTTGTAACTAATTTATATTTTAATTTAGTTTTTAATTTAATTTCGTTTAATTTCATTTCATTTCGTTTAATTTCATTTTAATTTAATTTTGTTTAATTTATTGCAGTTACTCTAAACTTAATGGAACATTGTTAGCCGTCAATGTATTTTTAAATAAACTTATGTAATAATTCTTGAATAAAAACATAAATTGATAAAATTCTTAGTAACCAAAAGAGTAGATTTATCCAATAATTAATGTACATGTTAAAATTAACTAAATCAATAAAATTATTTGACCCAATTGAGATCAATTAAAAGGAAATTCTTTTAAATTAACTTCACTGCAGACAAATTTTACAAGTTGTACGAGCACTCGTAATTCCATCGATTATTGTATTATAAATATTTAAACAAGTTTAAATTTGAAATATAATATTGTGTCTTTTCAGTATTTCTTTTATTTCGGTCTTTTCGGTTCAAAACGTATTATCGTTTTTTACTTATTCGCTAATCAGTTAAATTACGTTACGAACGAATTATTAACACAACAGTAATAAAATTAAATAATAAAAAACAAATAATAAATTAAAAAAAACAAATAGGAAATGAAAATCAAATAATAAATAATAAAAATATTAATAAGAATAAAAATATTAATAAGAATAAAAATAATAAAACAAAAATAATAAAATAAAAATAAAACAAATAATAAATAATAAAAAAGAAATAAAAAATAATAAATAATAATAAAAGTAATAATAAAAAAGATACTTAAAAGTTACTTGAAAATGAATTATATCATTCTCCTAATAATAAAAAAGATAAAAGAAATTTGCTAAATTTTTGTTAAATGGATAAAAATTGCGGGGTAAATTTTTATCTTGCACGCACATTTAAAAAAAAGTTGGCAGAATGCGTCCCTGTGTCTAGGGTTTCTCAAGAAGGGTTACAAGGGTGCATCAGAGCGTTAGCTGTCACTTGCTCCTATTTCAAGCTATCGAGTGTATCATCTTACGTTTTCTGCGAAAGGATGGAACCTGTGACTGAATCCCGCAAGTGCTTTAAGTGCACGTTTGAGGGTAAAATGCGGTTGTAGGAATTAGAAGCTTTACCTTCAACTTCCAAATAGCCCTTTATGGAAGGGACGCCAAAATGTTTTCCACCCTACTTTCCTGCGTTAGAAATTAATCATCATCAAATTATAATCTTATACTAAGTTTCTGGCAAAAACAAAAAAAAACTAACTAAAATTAATCATCTAATTGCGACTTATTCAGTTTATTGCTCTGAAGCGTTCTAAAGATTCTTACAAGTTGAACGAGACTGAGGAAATCTTTTCAAGAAAAATAGTAGAAAACGAAACAGGAAACTGAAAAAGTTATAAAGAAAAAAATGAAAAAGGAATGAAAAGGAAAAATAGAAAAAGGAAAAAAGAACCACGATAAGAGAAAAATATAAAGACGAAAAGATAAAAATAGGAAGAAAAAACTAAAAAGAATGAAGAAAAGAAGATAATTACAAAACAATTAAAAATGAAGAGATAAAAATTAGAAAAAGTAAAAAATAGCTCAAAGGATTATAAAAATAGACAAAATAAATTATAAATTGAATGGAGCTTTTTGTAAAAAAAAGGAAATATTTAGGAAAAAGAAAAATTTTACCTATAACTATTGAGATTTAACACTGACATTATGTTTCCACGGATGTTTAGATTGTCAGGATTGTTCAGTCGAAGGCAGTGTATAATGTAAATTGTCCCGCAGATAAGAGCAATTATAGTTGATCGGTGAATCGAAAGCGATGAATTTCACGGTTAAATTATGGTCAAAAGCGAACGATGCCCTGAGGTCCAGAACCCTCTCATGATAGTCATTAATGGTCATTCTGCTCCTGATCTAAACTTCACTGTGTCAGTTTAATTATCTTCAACCTGTCTTTCTGCACTTCTCACTATAACCGCTTATTAATATATCTTCACACCATCTATACACAAAAAGAATTCCAAACTATAAATGTTATCAAAATTCCAAAAATTGATTTCCAAAAATTAATATTCAATAATTAAAAAAGAAAGATCGAAAAGAAAATCCTTACTAATCACCAGTTTTTTTTATACATTTTCATTGTTAATGCAACAATGAATTATTAATAGTGGAAAAAAGAAGCTAACAAGTGGTTACAAAAAACTTTCTAACCTAAAAATACATAAAGAATGAATAAAAACGACTACCTACCTTTAATTTTTATGATAAAACTGTCGAAATTCAATAGACAATAACTTGGAATTTATAGAATAAACTTAGCAAGTGTTGTAATTGTTAATTAGACATCGAAAAACTAGATAAATGTCAAAAATACAATTGAAGAGTAAACGCTCAATAACGATTTTTCCGTTTCTTGCAAGCGTTCCACTTCCGGTCTCTCAATTGATTTATGATCACTTGTCCAGAACATTAACCAATCAAAATTTAGAAAGCACCGGAAGTTGAAAATTAGTCCAAGAATTTAAATTTGAAAAACATTGAAAAATTGATTACAAAATTTAATTAAAGACGAAATTATAAACGGACATGTTCCATTTATTGTGTAAATAATTAAATAAATAAAATTAAGATATACTGAAACAATGAATGGTAATTTGAATAAACAGTAGTGTTTAGATATTATAAATTAATAACTAAAATTGTGGTTAGAAACTTCTGAAATACAAAAAAGTAAATCTGCGTGCGTGTGCAAAAATCAGTTTTTCGTTTTAAATGTCGTTAAATACTATTTTTCTAGAACATACAAAAGTATATTCAAATATTGATTATTTTTAATTAATAATTAAATAAATAAATTAGTTAATTTATTTAAGGATAACGACATTTAAATAAACAAAAACTGATTTTTTGCACACGCACGCAGAAATGCCTTTTTTTGTACTTCAGAAGTTGTTTACCAATATAAATTAAGTAAAATTTGCGAAAGTAAATTTTTTGCGACAATTTTATTTTAATTTACTGTCGTAAGCACTAGAAAATAAGTATTCAACGACATTTAAGACAAACAAAAAAATGATTTTTGCACACGAACGCAGAAATTTGTGCACACACACAGAAACTTTTTGTTTCATCAATTAACTTGTGGAACACTTGCATTTTTGATACACCAATCATTAGATCGTTTAAAGTAAAAAATCTACAGAAAATTAAAAAAAAAAATGGAAATTTAAAATAATCTAATAACAATTCCAAAATGTTGAATTAAAAATACAGACTTAAAATTTGAATATGTAAAACTAATCTACCCATGAAAATTGTGGGTAGAGGTGTTTTAATCATTCTTGAATCTAGATGAATACGAGATGAATGAAAGAATAAATAACTGCGGAAAGGTAAGACCAATGAATTGTGGTTGAAGAAACGGACCTGCGCTCAAGATACCGCATTAATTACTCCATGTAGTATTTTGTAGTAAGAGCAAACGCGTAGACTGTCATACACACACACACGCATCATGGTTGAACACGTCTATTTGAAAGCCTACCCTGACACGCGGTGGTTATGGAAGTGACTGAAAAGAGGGGCGAAGAGACGATAGGGGTAAAAAAACCTGTGAATGTCGTCTGACGTTCATTCAAATGACGTCCAATCACACTCATGCCGGAGGGTGGCTTTAGTTTTTATTACCTTCTGACCTAACACTTTTCTCCACAATCTTACACTGAGATTCAATTTTAAATTAAATTCCATTTTTCCAAATTGTTCAACTTCCATCCAACAAAGATTTTTTCTTCTAGTTTTCTCTTATCCAACTCAACCAACTTTCAATTATTTTAAAAATTTCTTCCAACAATCTGTTGATATTAATAACAATCTGTTGATATTAATAACAATCTGTTGATATTAATAACAATCTGTCGATATTAATAATTTAATACACTTAGAAATATAATAAATTTTTCAAAGTATAATAATGATTATCAATTAATTAGACTCAGAAGGAATGATACCTTTCCTCCAATAATTATAATTCTACTGAGTGATACTTTCAACTTTATAAATTGATTATCAATTAATTTTTAAAACTGATACTTCTTAATTAATATTCGAGTCTAATGAAAAGTTCAAAATTTTTATATTGTAGAAGAACCAAATTTACTAGAAACTTGGGTTTATTCATAAAATATTATGTACAAACGGTTGCTAATACATATAAAAATAACTAATTTTACATAACATGTTTCAGTTGATTGAATTTGATTAACTTTCCAATTAATTGAATATCATTAATTCACGTTCAATGTGAATCAAACGAGAATATCTCAATTCAACAAAGTTAACTTTCATATTTACTAAATTTGTTGTCCGTTAATCGTTCATTTTCTTTTACACTTTTAGCTTCTTTTTATGTTCTTTTTCACTCTTGGGTTCTTTTCCTCTTTTAGCTTCTTTTTCACTCTTAGCATTTTTTTCACTCTTAGCTTCTTTTTTACTCTTAGCTTCTTTTTTACTCTCATCTTCTTTTTCATTCTTAGCTTCTTTTATACTCTCATCTTCTTTTTCATCCTTAGCTTCTTTTCCACTCTTCGTTTCCTTTTCACTCGTCTCTTTTCCATTCTCAGTTTTTTTTGCATTTTTATTTACCTGTTTGGCATTTATTCTAAGCTGTGAAGCCAATTTCTTGAAAGAAGTTTTGGTATCGTTAGACAAAGACGAATTTTGTCTGTAAAGTATCATAGCGTCTGAAAGTTTTTGCCAATTCCACGCTTCCGGCAAATGACGTGAACGAACTGCGTGTAACAATGTAAATAAGTGTCCAACAAATTTCTGCTTAATATCCTTTCCAACGTCAGTTTTATCTTTTGAATTTTCCTCCTTAGCTTCACTCTTCAGTGCACTCAACTCTTGCAATAGTTTTATACTATTCTTGCACAATTTCTTCTCAAACTTCAATCTCACACCTTTATGTTCCTCGTCCTTTAAAGTCCTCGAATTCCTGTAGAAAACAATCAAAAGGTCCAAAGCTTGACTTCTCCTGAATGATCTAATTTCATTGTCGAAAATAAACTCCACCTGAAATATACGAAATTATAAATTATTTAGAAAATCGATGGCAAGAAGTCCCAATAGTACAAATGATGTATGTCGAAAACAAAAAGCAACCAAAAAAAAAAACAAAAAAGCAACAAAAAGCACAAATCTTTTTTTTTAATAGTTTCATAACAAAAAAGATTTTACCAAAAGGGGAACAAGACTCCAGTTGCCTTCCCAGGAAACTTGTAAAATGGTTTTGAAGAAAGAACTCGAGAGACAGCAGTCCCTCTTTTTGAAGAAGGCAGTCAAGTTTTCTTTATAAAAAGAAACTAAGTCATCGATTGGTAAATTTGCTTGTTGTGAGCATCTTACTAAAAGCATACAACAGCCTGCGAGTTGATCAGCCATTTCTTGAGAAACGGACGCTGATCTTTCTCCCTTGCCTATTAAAATCTTCATTAGTGTAATCAATAATTCTTTATCAACATTTTCAGTGTCCTTAAATTTCTTGAGCTGCGAGAGCCTTTTCAGACAACCTCTAACTTTAGTTTCAAGAGGCTTCTGATGAGGTTCTTTTATACAAAATTCCAAAAGCATAAATAGAGGTACAACCATGTCAAGAGCCAAAGCCATCAGAGGACAAGAGTCCAAAAAAGCTTCCAGCAAATCAATAACTCTGCTTCTAAAATGCGTCAAAATCTCAGCAGATTTGACTTGTTTTTTAGACTGTTTTTGACGATTCTCTCGAAGAATTCTGAACGCATTGGCTAAGGATTCATCTATTCGTTTTCCTTCTTCTTCATCAATTTCATCCACGTCTATTTCATCATCAGATTGAGCGGCAGCGCCTCCTAATGCTTGAGTTACTGCTAATCGTAAACGATCCGTCACGGTCTCATCTTCATATTCATCTTCATCTTCTTCTTCGTCATCATCATCGTCATCATCATCATCATCATCTTCATTATTATCATCATCGTCATCGTCTTCATCATCATCCTCATCATCGTCTTCATCGTCTTCATCTTCAACGTTTTTTGATTCGTCAGAATCAGGCACATCTCGATCTTCATTTTTACCATTCTTTTTATCATCCTCATTTTCAGATTCATCTTCATCTTCGGAATCTGAAGAATCTTCATCATCTTCGGTTCCTTGAACACTTAAAGGTCCTTTTTTGTTCTTTACATCTAGCACCTAAAAATTAAAAAAACATTTAAACTTTAAATTTAGTTATTCAAATTTTCCCAGAATTTTTGACGTCAACATTTTTCAAACTTTAAATTTAGTTTTAACTTCGTTTAAACATAAAAATTACTTTTTACTTTTAAAACATAAAGATGAAAGTAACATAACAAGGAAACATAAAAGTAAGATAGAAAGTAAACATAAAAGTAAGAAAACGTAAACATAAAAGTAACAAAAAGTAAACATGAAAGAAACAGAAAGTAAACGTAAAAACAACAAAAAGTAAACATAAAAGTAACAAAAAGTAATCACCAAAGCAACAAAAAGTAAACATCAAAGCAACATAAAAAGTAAATATAAATCATAAAAGGTAATTATAAAAGCAACATGAAAAGTAAACATAAAAATTGAACACAAAACATAAAAATAAAGCTTCAAAATATTTACCGATAATATTTGGTGTAACGAAGTACTTGTAAGATGAGGGCAAATATGTGGAAAAACGCATCCAACTACGGTGCGAAGCAAATGATCGTTTCGAGAAAGCAGTGACAAAATAAGATCAACAAGAACCTCGACCCATTCGGGTTCATCTTCGCACTTGTCTTTCGGGTTTTTAGATTTCTTTTTTATTCGCTCGTAACATTGTTTCAATTCATTAATTGACGCCGTTGCCATTTCTGGATCATTGAAAAGTTGTAAGCCCATGTGTAAATCCATAGTGTGAAAAAAGGCAGACAAGTGGTCATTTTTTCCTTCTGATTTTGATACCAAATGCATCATTTTCTCCCAAGCTGCAATTCCTGCTTCGTCGAGAGGAGTTCTCAGTTTTAAATCACCTGTTGTAAAAAGTTCCTCATTCAAATAAGAAACTAGATCACTTAAAACAGACCTCAGGTCACTCAGTTTTGGCAACTTGTTATCCAATGCGCGATAGAAACTCACTTTCATTTGACCTGCAAGACAAATTAGATTTGATTACATTTAATTACTGATTACATTTCATTACATTTGAAATTTGTATTGTGAAATTTTATTTGTGAAAATATTAATAGGCAAAACTAAGAAATAAAAGGCAATATATTTTGAAACTTATCTAGCGAAAATATAGTATGACTTGTTTAAAAAAATAAGATATATTTATAAAAAAGTAAAATTACTCGCTAATTCGCTTCCGATGTTTTCAGATTCACAGTGAGCTAATTTAAATAAGTACTTGAGTTGCTTCAGCCTCCAAGAGTGATCAGAAGTCATTTTCGAATGACTTAATAATCTGTAAAAAAAATCGCACAGATTTAACACCCATTATTGATGAGAATGCAAATTACAATTTAAAAAGAAAAACTTTTGTTTCTTTTCTTCTTCCTCTATGAAGAAGCAAAAGTTTAAAATTTAGATTTATTGTCAAAAGTTAATTTTAGTACCTTGTTAAAAGTTGAACGACATAAATTCTTTCCAGATTAGTCCAAGGTTGTTCATTTTCAGTGTCACTTCTTTTAGTTTTCACATTGTCTATTATTTCTCTGTATATTTTTGATAATTTCTTGACGCCTTCAGTATTCAAGCTAGCTGTTATTAATTGAATGATCTTCAAGCCTGTCAATTTCTCAATCATTAAATTGCCTGAATTTAGAATCAAACACTTTATAGTATTAACCTTAACTTTATCTGTACTTTCATTAAGTACTGTTGGAAGGGAGGCCAGAATTCCCTTAAAAGCGATTAAAGATCCATCCTTCTTTATTTGTTTTATCGACTGGCATTTATTTAACATGCGCTGGAGATATGTTTTAGAAAGAAGCTCAGGAATTAGAGATTTATCTTTCATGCTATCAAAAAGAAGTCTTAATATTTCTGTTCCCACGAATTCAACACTTATTGAAGGTTTTAAAAATCGTTGGTCAATAGTTGTCCAGAATTCGAGAATAAATTCAGTTTCACACAGTTTGTCGATAAAACATTTATAAACTGGATGCAAGAAACAATTGATTCTAGGAATATCCTGAAAAATTCAGTTTTTTGTTTCTATTAGATTCAAGTAAATGCAATTACGTGTTTTGATTAAATCCAAATAAACGCAATTACGTGTTTTGATCAATTATCGCGACTATTTTTAATCATTTGAAGATCTTTTGTTATAAAACTTACCGTTAATATTTTTGTAATATTAGCTAATGATTCTGCATTTATGATATTTTCATTTCCAAAAGTTTCTTTATAAGTTTCATTCACTACAGATGGAAATTTGTCTTGAATAACGAGTAAAGTATTCAAGGTATCCAAAGTTTGCTCTGGCCAAGGTTTAAGTACTTCGTGTTGAAGAAACGGCCAAATATTATTAGTGAAACATTTTTGGGAGATTTGATTTAGAAAATCAATAACAAACGAAAACGCAACAAAGGTAAGATGACTGCGTTTTTTTCCTGCAGCAATTATAAGTTCTAAAACTTTCTGTTGCTCTTCTGCGGAAGATTTTTTAAGAACTTTTGAACGTATCAATGAACCACAAGTCATTATTTTGCCTGAGTAAATATCTGCATTCTCCTATTAAAAAAACATTAATTCTTAAGTTAATTTCATTTTAAGTTAATACAATTATAAGTTAATACAATTATAAGTTAATTCAATTATAAGTTAATTCAATCATAGGTTAATTCAATTGTAAGTCAAGTCAGTTATAAGTTAATTTAATTTTAAAAAATGGAAGTTTAAATTCTTACGCTTTTACTCTTTCCTTTCGAAGTCTGTAACTCAGTTTCTATAATTCCTAAAACTTTCTCTACTGAAATGTCAGGATTTGTAGCGAAATATGCTGTTAGAATCATAAAAAAAGTCTTTTTCGTTCCTTCGCGAGAAGATGAAATACAATGAATCAATTTTTTAAGCGCTAAATTGAATTCTTTAGAAGTGTTATCAACCTAGATTAAAAAGAAACATAGTTTTTAATTACAATGCATATATTATAGTATTTATTATTACTATTTATTATATATTATTAAACATAAGTGCCGTGAATACCATATAATTAGAAATTACTTAAATCAAGTAAATTTGAAAAATCGATATCGAAATTCTAAGGCAGTTGAAACATTAAAAAATAATTAAATTCGAATCAGAAACGGTGAAACAGTAATCAGATATATAGACTGACTTTTAGGTTATGTGTAAGGAAAACATATGCAGCAAAATTCCTTAAATTTCTAATCTACGATGTTTATTAATAATTTTAAAAATAAAAAATCATTGCTAATAATTAATAGAACTTAAAAATATATAAACAATTGTTTTTTAATCGACAGTTAATACTTTTATTTCGTGATTTTATGCATGTTTCTCAATTAACCTAAAATAAAATCAAACATTGTTTGCAGCATGCCAGTAAATTAAAATAAATATAAATGAAATCAAAATGTATTGCAAATAATATATTTCATTCCTCTAAACACAAGTGTTAAGTTTCAAGAGTAAAAAACAAAAAAAACTTACCACATTTTGTTCTGTGAGTAATTTCACTAACAAAAGACTATTTTTAAGTCTGTCTTTATCAGTCCCTGCTACCAATTTATCAAACAAACCTAAAATCGACGATTTATTTTTTTCCATTTTTCTGAGTATGTTAAACTCAAAAAATAATTAATATAAAATCACTTTACTTCAACAACCGGTTTTTTTTATTTTTACCATGTGCGTTGTGTTGTGTATGAATCACAAACAATAGAAAACCAAGAGAGGTTTTCTTCTATTTTAACTTTTGGACAAAATAATAGTGGACAAATTCGTCACTTCCTGAAAATCCCCCGAGTACGAGAGAGATAGAAATATAATTTGTCCAATATTATTTTTTCTCTCTCTCAACGATTTTCATCAACTTCCGGAAAATTTACTCTGCGGTAATATTCTCGGTTAAATTCCTTAAATTCTTGTTGCCATTTTTCAAGGTGGTAATATAACCTCACAAGCTGTCATTTTCTGGATAAAACGAAACAATCCAGCTGAAGGAAAATTGGTTATTTGTTCATCGCGAGGTCAAAAACAACAACAACAGTTAAAAGACCTTCACAATTACGGTATGTAACCAACTTGCGATTGCTCCACATTCTTGGATAATCAGGATTAAAATTTATGTTTAAAGTACAATAATTCAAAAATGTGAGTCATTCATTAACTATTTGACATCTGTCATCAAGTTAAAATCAAGAACAATTGCAATTTACTCATAAAAAGGATCTTGATATTATTATGTACTAGGAAATAATAAAACAAAATAAGTTTCTTTTTGTTTTGATCTACTTCGTTTTTTGACTTCTCTGCTATGCTTTTCTCTATATACAAGGATTGACTTTGGTCTTTTTTAATTTCTACGTGAAAAATTTTACTTTAGAAAAACTGTTTTTGTAGTCATCATTATCTATGAAACACCTGATGCTTACACGCATACGTTTTGTTTTGTTATTTTTCGGACACATTGTACGGTTTTAATTAAATTGTACATTTATGTTTACTTATTTTGCGCAGTTAAAATCAGTGTCGAAAGATACTTCACAAGATGTAACTATTCATTTGTCTCATTTAAGCAGATATTCGTAGATAAATTTATTTTCTGTTAATAAGCAATTTCTGTTTATGGAAATAATTGTTTATGAATGACAGAAATAGGTTATAAAAGTTGAAACAATTGTTATTTTTAATTTACCACATTCAAGAACCTATTCTTGTAAAAAGAGCTTATTAGGTATGTACGTATTCATACAATAAAAATTTGAACTATGATCTTGCTCAAGTATAAAAGATAAAAATTAAGATTTATAACTGCAGTTTAGAGATTTATTTTAACTGCAAAATGCGTATTTGCAAATTATTGTACATCTACAAAGTATTGTAGAGCTACAAAGTATTGTATAGCTACAAAATATTATAATAATTGGTTCATATTTTTTAGAAGATACAAAAATGGACGGAGGATTCTCTTCTTACCATAATGGGGGTCCTAACTCTCAACAGGACTTCGGAAGGTTATCTCAAACCATAGGCACATCAATATTAAAAATTTCACAACATGGTAAGCTCAATTTTAAAGAAATTAATGAACACTCGTTATTTTGTATTTTTAGTTTCATCAAGACTAAACAGTGAAGTTTTTTAAAGACTAAAAAGTGAAATTTTTCAAAGTTTAAAAATCGAAATTTTATAAAGTTTGGAAATTGAAGTTTTATGAACTTAAACACAATTTTTTTTAGTGTCGTCAATGCAAAAAATGGTCAACCAACTCGGTGGCTCGACGGATTCTCAAGAACTTAGGAACCAACTGTAAGAATAAATAAATTCAATAATTTGAATATTTTTAATTGAATGGTCTTTTTAAAATAATTTCAATAATTTTTTTACAATCTGTTCTTTTCTTTGACAGGCACCAGATTCAGCATTACACTCAGCAGTTGGCTAAAGATACTAATGTTCATCTCCGAGATTTAGCAACTTTAGCAAGTAATTCTGGCTCCAGTAGTCCAGGAGAACAACGGCAGCGAAAAATGCAGAGGGAGCGTCTTCAAGACGAATTCACTTCTGCGTTGAACAGTTTTCAGGTAATTTTTCTAAAAGTTAATTTGGCGTAAAATTAAATTTAATATTTACTTAATTTAAAATGAAATTAATATTTACATAATTAATTTGAAATAACATTAATTTGAATTAATTTGAAATGAAATTAATTTGAAATAATTTGAAATGAAATTAATTTGTAAAATAATTATTTTTAAAAGTAAAGGAAGAATTCGGTGCGCTGGAATTTGAACTGTTAAATTAATTTTCAGGCCGTGCAAAGAAATGCAGCTTCTAAAGAAAAGGAAATGGTCAGAAAGGCAAAGGCTAATGCTGGCGTTGGTCTTCTCAATGAAAGGAAACAAGAAAGTCTTATCGAATTGCAGGATAATCGAACGCAAAAACAAATTCAACAGCAGCAAATTCAAGAGGAACAGAATTTGCGAATGCTTGAGGAGCAAGAGGCCAACATTCGTCAGTTAGAAGTAAAATAAATCTATCAATTTATAAAGAGAAGGCTTAACAAATTTATGAATTTCATTAAATAATACTTAACATAACAATAACATTTTTCTTATATAACAACAATAATAATAATAATAATAATATTAGCCCGTATGATATTAAATACATAAGTAAATATTTAAAATGTCACTAATTCATAAATTTCATTACATTCTAGATCAATATTCAGGACGTGAATCAGATTTTCAAGGAGTTGGGAGCACTCGTACATGACCAGGGCGAAGTTATAGATTCAATAGAAGGTGCTGTGGAACGAACAGAAGTTTTTGTAAACGAAGGAACACAACAATTGAGGATGGCAGCTACTTATCAGACAAAATTGCGTAAAAAGAAATGTTTTCTGCTGATAATTGGCGTTGTAGTCTTGGCTATTTTGATTGGAATAATCGTTTGGCAGAGCAAGTAAAATCTCTTACGATTGAATTGGTTAAATATCGACGCTGCCCCGTGGGTAAAATTTATTACCAATGAAAATCCTCCTTTTATGGCTTAAGGAAAAAGTTTTTTATTACAAAAAGGAGGTTATGGCGGAACTTTGCCAGAATAGGAAGCTTAAATTGTCTCGCGAAAGTATAATTTTCACTTAATACAGTGACATAAAAAGCAAATTTTGAAAGTTCTCCACGAGAGGAACGCTTTTTGCCTCAATCTGTACGATAATTTACTCGCCATAAAATGTTGAATTGCTAATGTTTATATTCAATCATGATATTATAATTTTAATTAAGTGAAAAGTTTAATTAACTTCTTTCTTTTAAAGAGGTCGGACTTTGTTATGTAAAAGATGGAAAAAGCAATAACTGGGTTATTGGAGGCCGATGCGAATTGAATTGTGTTGTTATTGTTTTATGGTACGAAAGGGCACTTTGAATGATCTGTAAATCATTCCTTAGTTTAATTTTAAGACTCACTTTTTAGACATTTAATTTTTTGCAGTACTTTAGCTAATAATGGTACATTATATATATATATTTATAGAATGTTAATCTATAATCTAATGAGTTATAACGTGTCAAAGGAACGATTTATTTTAATCAAAAATCGAATAAATTATTTATCAAAACATAAACTTTTAACTGATCATGTGAAATTAGGGTTTATTTTTATTCCTG
Source organism: Ganaspis sp. Gsp50 (assembly GCA_011057455.1). Classification (NCBI taxonomy): domain Eukaryota; kingdom Metazoa; phylum Arthropoda; class Insecta; order Hymenoptera; family Figitidae; genus Ganaspis; species Ganaspis sp. Gsp50. The sequence goes on from WNHD01000008.1 coordinate 31,614, forward strand.
AATTTCAGTTATTTATATTTTATTTATGTATATTTATGCATTATGACATGTATGGACAGAGATTATTATATTCAAATTTATATTTGACAATATTCCAATAAAGAAAAGAATACACAATAATTGGATTTTTTTATTTATTCTAAGTTATTCATTCTATTTTTCCAAGTTTTTTAATACTATTTAATAAACAGTATTCCTGTTTATTTAAAACTTGCTGATTACTATACATTATACAATATTTTGGAACTAATTCAAAATTTAATAATACTTTTGCAAAATTAAAATGCAGTACTTTTGTAAAATTAAGATTTTACTTATTTGTTTATGTAAAAAAAATTTTTTTAAATATTTTTGTTCAAATTGAAATTCATTATTGTATAAATTATTGAAATACGAAAAAAATTAAAATAATCAAAACAATAAAAATTCGTGATTTTGACATTGTTATGTAAAATTTTTGTAATCGAAATCAGTGCACATAACCTAAATTTTAGATTATAAGTTGTACTTTAGTGTACAGTGTTATGTTGTTTATAAGTCATTAGATAATGAGACATAATTAAAATTACTAATCACTATATTAAACTGATCATACTTTAATTTATAATGTAAATAGTACATCACAAAATGTATTATTTTTACCAATTGGTGTTAAAAATCATTTAAGTTTTGACAACTTCAGCACAATTTTCTTGAATTTTTATCTTCTAAAAAGTTATTAACGTAAGTATTTGACAAAAATTATTGATAATAATGATGATTTATTTTTTATATTAAAATTCCAAAAGCATTTTTTCAAATTTTCTTTTTTAATGTATTTTCAATATAGTTGAAATCCTCGCGTTAAAATTATATCCTAAAATATATAATAAATATATAAGTCGCGTTATTCTCTGGAAATCTAAATGAACAATAATTAAACATTTTATTCATTAATTTTTAGAACTAACAAATTTATTTTTTGTAGCAAAAATGTGGCAAAGATCAAGATTTTGGTCTCAATTGCTGACAGCGAAAAAGTCAAAACCTCGTTGGAAAGAAATAATACGCTTTGCATCGGCACAAGAAAATGACAATAATTCAGAAGGTGATATTCCTCCAAAGGATTCTCAAGTAGTGATTTGTGGAGGTGGTGTAATGGGAGCTGCAGTTGCTTATCATCTGTCTCTAATGGGACTTGGATCTGAAACTGTGATAGTTGAAAGTAGTAGGTGAATATCAGAATATTCCAAAAAATTTGACTTTAAATTCGAATTTTCAAAAATGTATTTTCAGATTGGGTGGAGGAACCACTTGGCATGCTTCTGGTTTGGTAGGAGCTTTCAAGCCCAGCTTGGCTCAAGTCAAATTAGCACAAGACAGCATCAGTCTTTATAAGGATCTTGAAAAAAAGGGACTTCCGACAGGATGGAAACAATGTGGAAGTCTTTCTCTAGCTCGCACAAGAGACCGAATGACTGCCTTTCGAAGAATGAAAGCACAATCTGTGTAAATAGATTTTTAATCTATATTTTCTATTATAGAAAATCGGTTATTCTATTTATATCTATTTTTTCCATCTTTTATTTTTAGCTATTTTTTTAATTTCAATTTTGAATAATTTACAGAAGCATAAAAATAACTATCAATCGAATTTAACTATTACAAATATAACTCTTAATTTTAAAAATATTGTAAAGATTGATAATTATAAGGATTTATAAAGATTTATAAAAATTTACAGATTTATGAAGATGATATTTTAAGATATTTTTTTTGTAGGCCAAGGAACATAGAATGTCATTTAGTATCTCCAGAAGAAGCTAAAAAATTATGTCCTTTACTCCAAGTTGAAGATTTAGTTGGTGGTTTGTGGATTCCAGACGATGGTGCTGCAGACCCGTACCAAATTTGTTTAACGTTAATTCAGGAAGCAAAAAAGAAAGGTTGAAATTGCTTGGAAATTAAAAATCTTCAAAGATTACTATCTATTTTACTAAAATATGCTAAAACTATTTTCTTCACTGATTATTTAAATTTTTTTGTAGGAGTTAGAATTTATGAGAATTGTAAAGTCACGAAGATTTACAATGTTGATAGAAAAGTGACAGGAGTAGAGACAACTCGAGGTAAAATTGAATGCCAGCATTTTATAAACTGTACAGGATTTTGGGCCCGATCTGTAGGGAAATTGAGCGATCCACAAGTGAAGGTTTTTGTCAATAATTTATAAATATAAAAATTAGTGTAATATTAATTCTAAACTCATAATTATAATACCATAATCATAATAATAATCATAATTATAATCATAATCAAATCATAATTATAATTCCTCCTTGTAGAGGAAGTATCGTCAATTTCTTTGAAAACTTTTCTAATTATTTAAAAATTAACAGGTACCTCTTCATCCAGTGGAACATTATTATCTTCATACGAAACCTATCGAAGGTTTAGATCCAATGACACCTGTGGTTCGTGATTTGGATGGATACGTTTACTTTCGGGAAAACAAAGGCCGAATTTTAGCTGGAGGCTTCGAACCTGTTGCCAAACCGGCTTTTGAGAATGGAATTATTCCTGGTGAGAATTTAATATTTACTTATTTTATTTATTTAATGTTAAATTCATTATTTATTTACTTGTTAACTGCTATCAAAACTCTTTAAAAGAGTTCATTAATTATTCTTTACACTTACATTAATCTTTTTTTTCATTTTTCTTTATCTCATTTTTCAGATACAGCCGAGGAGAGGCATTTGCCTGAGGATTGGGATCATTTTCACATTTTATTAGAGCAAATGCTTCACAGAATTCCAAGTTTAGGCGATGCAATTTTAGAAAGACTGTGCAACGGACCCGAAGCATTTTCGCCAGACTGTAAATGGATTGTTGGAGAAGCTCCTGAAATAAAAAATTACTATATTGCGGCTGGAATGAAAACGGTGATAATTCTAAGGAAACAAAACTATTTTACTTACCGTAACTAAATTATTTTGCGTCCAGTTTGGAAAATTAAATCAAGCGAAGCTTCCTCTAATGAAAAAAAAATAAAAATGTTTAAGAAATAGAAGCAAAAATAATTAAATGCGGTTATTGTTTGTTATTAATTTAAATTAATTAATTTTGTTTGTTATTTTTTTTTATGTTTTTGTTTTTTGTTTGTTATTGTTTCTTTTTGTTCAGAAGTTCAAATAGTAATTGTAATTTAATTCAAATATACATTTCAATTAAAGGTGGGAATATCGGCTGCAGGAGGAGTTGGAAGAGCCACTGCGGAATTGATAGTAAATGGAAAGACTTCTCTGGATATGTACGAATTAGACGTGTCTCGTTTCCTAGGTTTGCATAATAATCGAGAGTTTTTGAGAGACCGTGTTAGAGAGGTTCCCGGAATGCATTATGCACTACAGTATCCACATCATGAATTCAAAACTGGAAGAAATCTAAGAATGTCTCCAATCTATCCGAAACTTAGAGAAGCTGGTGCAGTTTTTGGTCAGGTAATGGGATACGAAAGACCTACATGGTTCGAAGAAAACGATGTTGAAATTGACTATGGTAATAATTTAAATTTAATATATTTAACATATAATTTTAAAAAAATGATCAACTGTAATTACTTTCAATTCAATTGTACATTCAATTAAAGATTCAATTCAATTGTACATTCTATTAAATATTCAATTCAATTGAAAAAAGGTTCAATTTTAATAAAAAATGATTAAACACGCTAAATTAGTTTACAATGTTCTAGATATAAAAATGTATTTCTGTTAGATTTGGATCCTTTCGATGGTACACGAAAATACAAAATTGCTTATACGGACACTTTTGGAAAACCACCATGGTTTGATCCGGTTTCTCTCGAATATGCAGCTTGCCGAGAAACGATTGGATTGAGTGATTATTCTTCATTTACCAAAATCGACATATGGGTAAATAAATTGCAATTACCTGATGAATCTAAGTATAGTTTCAAATGAACAGGGTAAAGATGATTAATAGTATATTAATATTGAAAATTATAAAAATCAAAAAGTAAACAAACACTTTTTGTTTATAAGCCAAAAATTAATAAATATTATAAATAACAATAAATATTAGAAATGAATAAATATTATGAACAATCAATAAATATTATTAGCAATGAATAATTATTAAAAACAATTAATAATGATTAATAACAATTACCAAAATACTGTTTTAGTCAAACGGTCTGGAAGTAGTCGATTATTTGCAGTACTTATGTTCAAACGATGTGGATGTTCCAGTCGGAAGTATAATTCACACTGGAATGCAAAATACTTGTGGTGGATACGAGAATGATTGCAGTTTGGCAAGACTCAATTCAAATCAGTACATATTTTATTTACGTTCTTAAAATTAATATACCTTAATTTTTATATGTCAAATTTCGTAATGAAATGAACGTAAAATTAATTATAAAACTTTTAGTTACATGATGATTGCTCCAACGATTCAGCAAACTCGATGTAAAACGTGGTTAAAACGACATTTACCCGCAGATGGTTCCGTAGCATTTTCTGATGTTACTTCAGCATACACTGCTATTTGTGTAATGGGACCTTCCACTAGACAACTATTATCAGAATTAACTGACACAGATCTGAATCCAAAGAACTTTCCGTTTTTCACTTACAAGGTAGAAAACTGCAAATTCATCTGTCTATAAATAAACTATAAATACAGTCAACGCTATGAATAGTGCCACTAAAACTCTACGAATAATGTCACTAAAACTCTACGAATAGTGCCGCTTTTCTTTTCTTCTTACACGAACATCCTTTCTTCCCTTTACGTAAATTTGTGGAAATGTGCGACACTATTCGTAGAGTTGACTGTACTGCAAATATAAAATTTATTATAATACATAATATAAAAATTTTGTTAGGAACTTGATGTTGGTTTAGCGAACGGCATTCGAACGATGAACTTAACTCACACAGGAGAACTTGGATATGTTCTTTATATTCCTAATGAGGTAACTTTCGTTTCTCGTAATTAAATTTCTTTCAATCACCTTTTTACGCTAAATTTGAAACCCTCGTTTTCTGTGCATTAAAAGTAAAAACTGTTTTTAAGTTTGCTCTTCACGTTTACAAAAAATTAATCGACGCTGGAGCAAAATATGGAATAAAACATGCTGGATACTATGCAACAAGAGCTCTACGAGTTGAGAAATTTTACGCCTTTTGGGGCCAAGATCTGGACACTTTTACAACTCCCTTAGAATGTGGAAGATCTTGGAGAGTAAAATTCGACGTAAGTAAATTTTGCAAAATTCATCAACAAATGCACAACACAAAATACGAGAACGTAAATGAAATTCAATTAATCATTACATTACAGTGTAATATACATTACATATTTTTGAATAAAACTTTAAAAGAAATGAAATCGATTTGTAGAATCTTAAATTTTACAGAAAAATATTGACTTCATCGGACGTGAAGCTCTTCTGAAACAGAGAGACAAAGGGGTCAGACGAAAATACGTTCAACTGTTACTAAATGACCACGATCCTGAAATTGATCTCTGGTCTTGGGGTGGCGAACCCATTTACAGAAACGGAAAATACTGTGGCATGACTACAACAACTGCCTATGGATTTACTTTCAAAAAGCAAGTTTGTCTCGGATTTGTTAAAAACTACGACTCAAACGGACGAGAACTAGAAGTAACAAACGAGTACGTCCTCTCCGGGGACTACGAAGTGGACGTCGCTGGAATCAAATTCCTCGCAAAATGTCATCTTCACAGTCCAAATCTACCAACTAAATTCCCTGACAAGGAACGCGACGCTTATCACGCGACTCGTGATCATCAAGTGACTCGTGATCATCAAGTAGTGTAATTTACAAATAAGTCTAATTTAAAATTACAAATAAGACAAATTGAAAACAGCAAATAAGACAAATTAAAAACAACAAATAAGAAAAATCGAAAAATACAACCAAATTAATAATTATGTACAAATTACACAGAAAAATTGCATTATTATTTAATAAACGACATTTACATAATGATTGTGTTGAACTATTCATCCTTTCGAAATGTAAAGTTACAAAAGGTACACGTTCGTACAATGCCACAGAATTATTTTTACCTACTAACTGTGTGAAAAGTACACATTTGGAGACTTAATTAAGTTTGTCTTTTTAATTCTGATGATACTGTATTTTTGTTGACCCTCCAAATGTATCACAGAGGTCTTACCAAAAATTATTAGTCTATTTAGTTCTGATCGTCTATTACAATAGCTTTTTTATATTATAAACTTGTAAATTAGTTGATAAACTAAAAAGATCTTTATATCATAATCTACTGAACACTGTAGTTCTCCTTAGAATAATCTCCAAAATCGGTTGTTTTTTTTTAATATTACAGCTAAATGATAATACCTACGGTATATAAAATACAATGCTCCGCACATTTTCTTGGCAAACGTCATTTATAAGACGCGATCTCGGAGATTGAATTAATTTTCATTGCTCATTGACAAATGCAACGATATCATTTATTAAAATATTAACACATTCGTATCACGTATTATCTTATTTTCATTTCTCAAATCATTAATATTATCATACTACAACCTACCTATAGAAAAAGAAACTTTTTTTCAAAACCTAATATATAATACACCTAGTCGTAATTTAACAACGTTTTTACACGCGATTCTTTATAGTATTTACGAGTTTACTGTACATAAAATTGACAAGAAAAAGGATAAAATGTACTATCACTCTGGAATTTCTGATTCAGTGTTTGGTTGTACCTGCTTTTGTACCATACATGAGCGGGCTACGGACTCCAACAACCTAAAATATTATTAATAATTTTTATTGTAATATTAATAATTTTGATTCCTTATAGGGAAGCATTGTTATTATAATAATAGTAACTTTACAATAATAATAATAATAATAATTTTACAATAATAATAATAATTTTATTAAAATATTAACAACCCCAAAATACTATCATTTTTTAATTACTAAAACAGCTGTTAAATTATGATTTGTGTTCATTTCATAAACACTCTCCTAGAGCGTTTTTTTTGGCAATTTTTAAAAATAAAAAAAATATAGTTAACTAGAACTAAAAGTTATAATTTCATACCTCATTCTGAAATCGAGAATCTTATTAAAAATTCGTGGCTGCCTAGCTACTTTTATTGTCGCGATAGTTATTTTAGCAAAATAATATTATTCAAAATTTTTAATAATTATAATATAATTTCTATTATAATTTTGAATAGAATTCTAGAGTGATTAATAATAGGCCAATCACTACGTTTTTAAAGCGGCTAAAATAGTATGTTATTAATATTTACATTATATTAAAAAACTACAAATATTTAAACAAAAAAATAAAATTACCGATTTTTTCAAAAAAACTGAAAACAAAAAATGTAGAGTAGATTAATGGACTTTGTTTTATCATTTTAAGCCCTATTCTAAAACGTATAATTTAATAAAAAATTAATGTCTGTAACTCTTTGTTGCTTAACTATTCAACAAAATGGCATTTTTGAATTTTCAAAATATTCATAACTTGCGATAGAATTACCGTAAAAGGTAATTAATAATAATAATTATTATTATAATAATAAAATAGTAATAATAAATTATTATAATAATAGATCAAAAGATGATAACCTAAAAGTTTAACATTCTAAAAAAAGATCTTTTTAAAACCTAAAAGTTTTTAAACGTTTGTTTTTAAACGTTCTACACGAATAAAAAATAATCGTCACTATATTGCAAATAAAATAAAGAATAATAAAGTCTCCAGAACAATTTTTCAAAGTTTTGGTAAAAATTCTTTGTTTTCAACTCGGCTTATTTTTGATAATTCAAAAAAAAGCAAAATTTAAAATAAATATAAAAAGGACTCACTTTTCGATTTCGGGTGCACAATGAACGAATTCATGCGTCCAGAATTTGTACGTTGGGTTCTTAATCAGTTCAATAAACGTGATAAGCAATCCCCAGGGATGAGGTCTGTTGACTATGAGTCTTTCAAGGAGCACTCGAGTAATTTGTTCCTGGATGGCCTCAGTGTTTGCTTCAGCGAAGAGATACAAAAGTGTACAACTGAAGTAATGAGTATGACTGTTGGGATATCTCAGCTGATTAGCAATTGCATTCAAAAATAAATATCTCCCCTCGGTATCCAGGTCCACAGCTAAATTCTGGAATATATCCATATGCGCCGAATGAGCAATCGTTGACATATTAGGCGTGTGTCCTTTGCCCCTGATGAAAGTAATCGCCGTGGTTCCGACGTACAAAACAAGCGCATTCATCAGCTGAATATTATACCTGGAACCCGCCTCTTGCGAAATTTGTAAATTACTTCTTAATTCTGACAAAAAAGTAACAGGTGCTCGCGCCTTCAAATAAGAATCCAACTCTTTCTTGAAATTTGGCGGTTGAATCATTGACGCAAAATTGGTGAGAACTCTCGGTGCGTGTGCGATTTCTGGCAGCATATCAACTTTCAAATTTGGCGTGAAGGGGTCTGGTAGGCGCATATTTCTCGGAAATGCGCTCAGGATCAAATTTCTCATTTGGATACAATTTGGTGGAATCACGTCACAAAAACCGTAATGATAATCACAAAGGAACTCGGGAAAATCGTGAAGGAGGACCAAAAGCACTCGAAGAGTTCCCTTATAAAGAAAAGTAACTGGCTTTGCTAGCTCGGCGTTTCTTAGATAAGGTGCAAGATATTTGAAAAGATCGATCAGCAATTGAGCGTACATTCCCCAGCATTTTTGTTGTGGCGTGATGGCAAGCATTCGTCCAATAAATACACGATGTGAAACAAGTTCCAACCAGGCATAGCAAAACCCGGAGGCTTTAGCTGGACGAAGAATATGAAGCGTGTGGCAGAAAGCGGTCAGTACTTGGAAATTTATCGCCTCTAAAACTGGCTCCGGCGCACAAAGTTCCAGGAAGAGCATTATGAATATTCTGTAAACATAAATCAATTATTTAGAAACTTGTTAACATTCAAGAAATCTTCTTTGTAAAAATAAAACTAGAAAATAAAAATAAAACTAATAAATTAAAAATAAAACTCAGGGTTACTACAAACTTTCTTCACAAAACTCCATGAGCTTTCCATGATATCCATGAGAAAAATAAAAAAATTTCAATTATATTTTGTAGTAATATATTAATATAGAATAATATAGAATATTCTGTACAATTTAAAATACTCCAGGCCATTATTTTTAATTTTAACACTATTTTAAGTATTTTGAAGTATTTTTAAATATTTTGAAGTATTTTCAAGAACTCGGAAGTATTCTAATACTTTAAACCTTTTAAAATCTCGAGGGAGAATTCATTTTTGGATATATTTGGAAATATTTTAAAGTAATTTTAAGTATTTTCAAATAATTTACAGTGTTTTAAAGACATTTTGAGTATTATTCATTATTTTGAAGTATTTTAACGTATTTTTGCTGTAAAATAAAATATATTATTAATTTTCCAAAACTTAATAAACATTATATAAAGAAATTAACTAAAAAAATAAATGTTCATGGTATAAATGAAAATTCCATGAGAATTCCGGGGTTTCCTTATTTTCAAAAGTTGTAGTAACCCTGAAAACTAATAAACTATAAAAGTAAAACTAATAAACCAAAAATAAAAACAAACACAATAAATGTTTAAAACTTTACAAAAACTTGTGAAAAGATGCACAAAGTTCTTACCGATGGTATGGCAATTGTTGGAAATCAGTTTGGCGAATTTCGTGATCTTGAAGTAAGACTCCAGCGACAATGCCAAGAACTTTATTCAGCAAATTGATCTTCGTGTGAGTATTTGTAGTGTCACCAGAGTGCTTAACAAGAAGGGACACGAGGCGTACAAAAGCGTCCAGGGTGTTGAAGCACTTGGTGCGAATGGAAGATCCTACTGCATTAGGTTCCACAAGAGTTCTGTAGCACAAATCTACGCACATTTGCGTGCTAATTTTGAAGAATCTTGTAATTAAGTCGTCCGTTTTCAAGATCCCATGGATGTTCATGTGATGGACAAAGGTTCCGAAGACTTTCGTTGGATCACGAGCGTGAACAGAGTTATGATGCATATTGACCCATTCTCTCAAAAGATACTCTGTTTTCTCGTACAAGCCTGGAGGATCATCGTAATCACGAGCCTGTGAAAAAACAGCATTAATTTTACATTAATCTGAATTTCATGTTAATCAGAATTTCATAATTGTTAGAATTAATTCCATATTAACCAGAATTAATTCAAGAAATAAAATAAATATTCATTCCGTTCCAATATTTTTAAAAGTGCAAATTTATTTGATATAGGAAGATAAATTTGCGCTTTTAATTCAAGGAATGATACTAGTTAATTTATAATAGTTTCGATTTATAACAGTTTCGATTCATAATTTAACGCCTTATTACTTGAAATCCAACACCTTTCAAGTATTTATCAAAAAATATGAAATGCACTGACTTTCGCTTGCATTATTCCAGAATGAATATGTTCTGTCGGTCCAGCTGGAATTCTGTCCGCAAGGACACCAGGATCATGATTCGCTCGTAGAGACTCGATCAAGTTTGTCAATCTGTAGAGCGGGATTCTGAAAAGGAATTTTTGAGTAATACAAATTTTAACAGATTCCGATTTAAAATAATTACTAACCCTTCCGGTGGAGTTCTGACATGTGCCATTCTCACGAGAACCTCAATAGTATTGTAGAGATCGGATTCCGTAACATGCGTTGTTTGTCTTTCCTCGACCAAATAAAGTTGTACAAGCTGCATAGCGAAAAGAGTGACCATCGCGTTTCCATTTTCCATCGCTTGCGCGAGAGCCATGTCGTATTGTGACAAAACCACCAAATGAGACCTGAAACGCAAAATTCAAACTAAATTATTAACATGCAATTAAATTCATACTGTTTTATTTTCAGTTTTCAAATCGCTTCAATTCAATTCAATTCAATTTTTCGATTTCAATCGCTTTCAAATTAGTTTGCAAATTTTTATTTTAGTTTTCAGATTAGTTTCAGACTAAACTACTATTTTAGTAATTTAGTTCTTTTCAGTTTTTGATTGTTATATTAGTAGTTTTTGATTGTTATATTAGTTTGCAAATTGTTATATTAGTCTTAAAACTGTTATATTAGTTTTCAAATTGTTATATTAGTTTTCAAATTATTATATTAATTTTGAAATTGTTATATAAGTTTTAAAATTGTTATATTAGTTTTAAAATTGTTATATTAGTTTTCAAATTGTTATATAAGTTTTAAAATTGTTATATTAGTTTTCAAATTCTATATTACAGTTTTCAAATTCTTATATTACAGTGAAAGTATTCGAAAGAATAGTATTTAGATGTTCAGAAAGCATAAATTGAACACTTTTACTTTTTTGAAATATTTGTTGACGTACCTAATCAAGCAATTAACCGCTTCAAAATTATATCGAAATTCTTCTCTGCATTCTATTAAGCAACGTGTGACATTTTTGTTCGTCCACTGCATTCCGTAAGCTCTTTGGTCTTGGAGGCATTTCAAAATCCGAATGTGTAAATCCCGAAACCGTAGGATAATATCTGAATCCATCAATCCACTTGAAACAGTAGGACTATCTAGTAATCCTTCAACAGCCTATTTTAAAAAATAATATAATAAAATAAAATATAATAATTTACGATTCATTACATATAATTTAATTATTATTTAATTAATTATTTAATTATCTTAAATAAAATTATAGATCGATAGATATTATTTAATAATCTTAAATAATATTATAGATCGATAGATATTATTTAATTAATCATTTATATTATTATTTAAAACTAATACAGGTAATCGTAAAATATAACCGTAGCGGTTTTCATAAAGAATCGTCTTCCTAATGTATTCATGTAATGATTTGGAGTTTAGCGAATAAAAACTGACATGGAAATAAAACTATTGCCTTTTTCAATAAGTTGGACGCTGTGTTGGTATCTCGAGCTCTTCTCGTGGCAATGATGGCTTCAAGAAGACCGTGAAGAGCGACTTGTTGAGGAGGATGACCAGCTGGTCCCATGTTAGTCAACAGTAGTTCTACTTCAGTTGCAAGTTTTTCTAACATGGATCCAATTTCATCAGTGCTAACTGCCGCTGCCGCTGCATAAGCAGCTACTTGTTGAACTGCTGCAGCAGCTACTGCTTGATTCGCAGCGAATTGCATTGGTCCCTACAAAGATAAATCAAATTACAAAAATTAGAAGCAACAAAAAAAGCTAAAAAAAAGGCAAAGAAGAATCAAAAAAGAAAAAGAAGCAAAAAAGAAAAAAAGCACAAAAGAAACAAAAAGGCACAAAATACATAATAAAAAAAACCTACACTAATAGGCTTGGGCATAAACAACGCTCTTGAGTCCCGATCCGACAGTGGTTGAAATCCAGGAATATTTCTCGCGAATTCTTCATAAACTGCCATTTGATGAGGCGTCACTCCAGTGAGTTTCAATCTAATCTGCTCTGGCATTCTCTCAGATTGATATTTAACGAGAGGATCGCAGTATCTTCTGCCTTCTTGGCGTGCTATTTTCCGTAGTTCGAATTCATTCATGAGTCTCTTGTCCATTTCGGGAACTGCTTTTTCAATTGCAGTTTTTTGTACGAAAGCGCAAGCGAGTTCCATGTTGTCATTGGCGATGACATTGGCTGCTTGGTCAACAAGTTCCTTCTGCTGTGGAGTGGGGCCAATCATAGCATTCAGAAAATTTTGTTTCAAGTTTGCACTTATAGACGCTAAAATTTGATCTCTACAGGTGATCATGGCCATGCCTGCTGTTAAATTCCTGACCATGTGCCTAGCCGCTTGACGCATTCTGTTTTCGTCCGAGTCGAGAGCAAAATCCTTTCTTACAATTTGCTCACTAGTCGTGAGTGCGATCTTGATTGAGCGATCTACTACTGGATGGATCCATTCTTGGATTGCTCTTTCTACAGCTGGACGGACAAACTGTTTCAATTGTGGATGGGCTTGTAAAATCGTCAACTGAAAGTAAATACGAGGTTTTATTAAAAGGGTTAGAAGAATATTTGCTGGTAAAAACAAACAGTTTGAGTGTACATTTTTAAGGAAATTTGTAGTAAAAGAAAATGTAAACATACGAATAAAATAAATCTAAACTCACGACAATAAAATAAATGAGAAAAAAATTAATACAATGTGCACAATGTAAATATACATACTTGATTGTTGAGGGTAATATGAGGAGCAATGTTTGTAATTCCAGTAACCGAAATATCCATGTAATTAAATCTGGGTTCAGGCTGCCCTGAAGGCAAAGAGGGAGTGGTATTAATAGGTGGAGCTGTTTGTGTAATCATGGGAACTGTAGTCGTTGGACCGACCAATTCTTCAATTTGTCCTGGCTGTTGTTGTTGCTGTTGTTGATTATTGGTAGTTTCGTGTTTCTTGTTAGGATGTGACAATTGATATTCCAAATTGCGCAACCTTTCGGGGTCCTTCAAATAAACTGACGGCTTCAATTCAGCAACATCGATACTTAAATTTTTACAAAGAACTTCAATTTCAAACTTGAGATTGAGTTTCAAATCCGGCTCTTGATGGAGTTCCGCGAGAACATTCATGATAGCTATAGTCCAGGGATTTGGTGGTCGAAAAACGCGACTTTTTGCACAGCTCTCCAGGACCTTGGCAACAAAGGGTACGACATAGAGGAGCTCTTGCTGGCCTTTGTGGTACGCTTCGGCCAAAAGACTTTTCAAATCAATATCAATTTGTAAAATTGGTTTATTTCTACCAAGAGTCAACATTCCTAACCAATGACCAAGATTCTTAAGAAGAGACCTATCCGAAAAGTTGGCAATTCCTTTATCGCTACGAAGCAAGACTTTGATGTTCCTGAAGGTCTCTCTTGTGACCATTTTGTTGATTTCGGGGATTTTCAAACAATCGAGAAAGTTTGAGTAAAGGGCGTGAAAATTGAGTTCAATACTGGCTCGCTTCATCACTAGATACTGAGCCATCCAAGGCCAATATTCTTCGGTAACTATGTCTTTGATTTCATCGCACTTTTGTTGTAAATTCAGCTGACTCAGATTGTTGAAAATAAAGGCAGTTTTGTCCTGCAATGCTTCTGGAGGAGACGTGATTTTTTCTTCTTTGTCTGTGGCTACAAGAAGAGTATCGATGTTTGTTGCATTTGCTATGGAAGGCTGAAAACGAAACATTGTACATAAATTAATATTTCACTCATTAAAATACTAGAATGTTTACAAAAAAAATGGTATTTAAATTTTATTTAGAATTTAAATTATATTTAGTATTTAAATTATATTTAAATTGCATTTAGTATTTAAATGGTTAAATTATTTTTCTTCTTTTATTTTTGTTCCTTAATGTTTTACTATATTAAATGAAATGAAATTGAAAATTAAATACAAAAACTGAAATTTGTATTTAAATAATATTTACACATACCCTGGTTGAAAGGGACGCAGTCGATGTAGTCGCAGGTTTAGATTGCGTTGTACTGGTTGTAATCGTAGTCGTTGTTAGAGTCTTATAAGGAGTCGTAACAGGCGGCAGCATAACATTTTTAGGAACAACAGGACCCTGAGGTCTCGAAGGTGGCTCCTGACCTTGAAGTCCATATTCAATGTACTCCATTAAATGATTCGGAAATTCACTAAAATGCGGAATAACTCTGACGTGTTCGCAATAAGTCTGATATTCTTTTAACCGACTTTTGAATCGATCCAATGCTGCTATACCAAAATAATACATTTTAGTGCCTTCCGGTTTCCTGAGTCCGTCCAAAACAAATCTCAACGCAAGTCCCAGAGTAACATAACTGTTCACCAAACCCCGCTCAATAATGCCTCCAAAAAGTTGGGCAGTTATGTGCAATTCTTTATCGGGATATCGAGGAAAAAATTTATACTCTTCAAAGAGATTGCGAAGCATGCAATTAACAACGTCTCGTTCTCTTTTGCTTCCTGAGTCCTGGAACTTTTTCAGCATATCGAGAACCTCATCGATCGATAGAGTTGGATGTGGCGGATGATTGTAAATTCGTTGAAAGTAACTGTTCGCTTCATCTTCAATTTCCTTGGAAAAGTTTTGCGTCATGTCCGGGAAAAGATTCGTTGTATCTGAAAGTCTTGATTTTTCTATTCCAGTCAGAGGTTCTAAACGATTGACTAAGCCTCCGATTGCTGTACCACTGGCAATCACTGAAGGTCCTGGAGTTCCAACTGGTCCTGAGTGAAGTTGAGATGAGAGTGGAATTATTGGAAATGGACTCGGTGAGGGTCCCATTAATCTAGATGGAGATCCAGGAGCTGAGACTAAAGGGCCTAGTGCTCCGGGCAAATTAAATGCAGAACTACTTGGTGGACCGAGACTAGAACCAAGACCCATGGAGGCGAGGCTTGTTCCCAAATTTCCGAGTGGGTCCACTTGTTTCGAGGTGAATAACTGCAATTTTAAATAATATTCAACATTAATTTATTTATTCATTTGTTCCTACATATTACACGTTAATTTATTTTAGATAATTTATTTTAGGTGATTTATTTTAGATGATTTGTTTTAGATAATTTATTTTAAATAATTTATTTTAAAAGTTTATTTAAAATATTGAATGCAGTATTAATTTTCCACATTGTTTAATAATCTTATGTGAATCGCTTTAAAGAGAGGGACCAAAGTAGCAAAAAACCGATTTTTAGGTAAGGATGGTTTTAATTTAAACAAAAACTACTTCTCTATTTTCTCTTTTAAAATTGTAGTTCGGTTGCTTAGGTCCCTTGTTTCGCGTCACATATTTTAAATTTATATCAATGTTGAAACTCACTTGGCTGCCCAAGGTCGCAGGATTAAAAGGTTCCAAATTTCTGTGTCTCAAAACACCAGGTGGAGGTGGTCTATTCAATGTTCCTTTGCTTAGCATCAAACTACAGTTTTGTACCATCGTTACGATCGCATCAGTGCAATCTGGCGAAACGTTTCTAAAAAAGAATAACCATTATGTTAAATACAAAGCAAATCAAACAATATAGAGTGAAACAGATAATACAAAAACAAATAGAAAAACAAATGGAAAAACAAATGGAAAAACAAATGGAAAAACAAATGGAAAAACAAATAGAAAAACAAATAATACACAATAAATTACGTGAAATGTGAACACTTAACGTTACATGAAAAAAAATACGTAAAATTTCTCACCCAGCACAAACTTGCAGACAGGCAAGAATCGTGGTGAGCGTTTCTTGGGGAAGTTGACTGGCTTTAGGAACGGAGGGATCTTCTTTAATGCCTGATCCGGTGACTTGAGGACACCTTCTTTGCAAGAACTTTATGCAAGCAGTGACAAAGTGTTCTCCGTGTTCTCTAATCTTATCAGTCAGCCACTTTTCAAGTTTCAAATACTCTCTTCTCGAGGCTAAACACGCAAGATCGATAACAAAGGGAAATGACTGTGCATTAAGAAGAGCTGATAATGCTTTGAGATCCTGAGCTACATCTAGAATCCGAGACAACCTCGTTTGGTCATGTTCGCCCCGTAAGTACCATTCAGCCAAAGCTTGCATTATTATAGACTTTATCATGAGATTATTTACATGCCAGGCATGATGCAATATCACAGCGGAATTGGGGTGATTTCCAAAGAAAATCGGCATTAGCGTACTAAGTAGTTCTTGCCTGAGTAACGTGAATGGCGGATTAATTTGGAGTAAGGCTAAAACAAGAACGTCAGGACAGTGTTGAATCGGCCACTTAAATACTTCTTGAACTGGGGCATAGAACCCTCTCTCAGCGATGTACAATAACAGTTCAATAACATTCAACGACCTCCAACTCTGCGCTTCTTTACTGTCGCCTTCAGGCGCAGCCTTCAACACATCGACTGTTACCGAATGATATGGATGGTCCGCAAAACAAAAAATATCAGAATGTTTTAGAATTTGTTGTACTAGAGAAAATTGACCTTCCACATTCTCCCAATGCCTGTAAAACAGCTCAACGGGAAACACATCGAGAGGAAAACCTTGTAACTGAAGCCCCAGCTTCAATCCACTGATTAAAAGCTTCAATCCCTGTCGATCTTTTATGAGAAATTTTGTATGATCCAGTTGTATGATCACATCGTTCCACTGTAGCGATGATTGCTGTAAAACAAATTCATTTTATAACAATATGTATAACAATATATATAACAATATACATGACAATATATATAAAAATATACACGACAATATATATAACAATATATATTGTTCAATATTAAAATTACTATTTAATGTGACGATCAAAAGTGTGGACGTACCAATTCTTTTAACGTTTGAACAAAAACTTCCACGTTCCATGTTTTTGGTCCATCAGAAGATTTATCTTTACTCGAATCTTGGCCAGAATTTGAATTTGACCAAAAGGATTGTAAACCACCAGCATCATCGAGGCCACTGCAGGTACGAGCCATATGGGACAATACTCGCGCTACACATGATGCTGAAATTTCTCGAGCTCCGAGTCCAGTTAATGCCGATCTACATTCTTCTATGCTGTTTGTAAACCCATAACCTAATTCCATTATGAGTTCAGCTACAGCGTTCCCGTCCTAAAAATTAATTAAAATTCCAGCAGTAAGTAAAAAAATTCCAATGGTAAGTAAAACAAATTCCAATGGTAAGTAAAACAAATCCCAATGGTTAAAAAGATTCCAATAGTTAAAAAAATTCCAATGGTAAAAAATGTCCAGTGATAAAAATTTCCAATGGTAAAGCAAATTCCAAAAGTGAAACAATTTACATAAGCGTTTGGTAAAAAATAAGCTAAATAATTCTGCAACTAACCATTTGAGCGGACGTCATGCTTTGATAAAAATCTTCTGGCGTTTCCCCGTCACCTGGATACAAAAGTGGTGCTAGCACCACTGGCACCAGTTCACGAGGAAAATCCCGTCTCAAACTTTTGAGAAATTTTTCTTTTAATTCAGTTGTTACCTCAATCTGATTAGGTTCTTGGAACAAATGGTAAAGAATAAAATGCACAACTTCAGGTGAAAATTCAATTGATTCTTCGTTTTGCTTTTTGATGCTGTCGAAATGAGAGTAATATTTTACTAATTCGGGCAATTGTTTCTGAAGATCTTCTAGTGCTAACGACCGTAGTTCAGAGTTCTCGGAATCTTGCAAAGCAATATCAATCACAATTTGTTGTACTATAGACAGACCAAGAATTTTTCGCAGTTGCGTGAAAACTTTTTGAGACGGCACTAAAGTCTGGAAAATATTCAATTATTAATTCTTTATTAAACTTTGTTATAAAAATTATTCTTTGTTAAACTTTGTTATAATATTTATTCACTGTGGAACTATATTATAAAAGTTTATTTTAAAGTTTAAACGGTAATAAAAATATAAAAGAACTCACTTTCTGTTGATGTAATGGACGATCAAAAGCGAAACAAATATTCGAAATAAGGGAGGGTTTTTTTAAAAGGGCGGTTAATTCCTGTTTCAGGAGTTGAACTTGATAAAAGTCTTTTGCACTAGGTTCTGGAGGTTCTTCAGTTGAAAAGTCAACACTCGAAAGCAAACAGCGCAGTAAATGTCTGTCTGCCTCCAAACCCTTCCCCTGTACCAACTGTAAAAATAATATAATGTACTTTAACATATTCCACTTATTTAAATTAATTATAATTTGCTTAATCCTAAGTGCATAAACTACAAGTGTTGAATTTATGAAAAAAAAAAATTGTTCAATGTTTTAAAACTCGTACACCAAAATTAAAAAATTAACAATACACTCTTTGTTTCAAAAAATAACAATCGTTAATTAATTAACAATGTTTTGGTACAAGTTTTCTACAGGACCTTGAATGACTCAAAGATATTAAATTATATTCTTAAAGATTTTATCTCGAGATTTCAACTAATTTCGTAATTTAAACGTGTTTTCATAATGTTAGTGACGTATTTCGAAGTTATCATTAACTGTAATTAGTACAAATATTGACATATTTTAAGTAAAATGCGTTGAATTTATAGCATTTTTATAATTATAGTTCTTGAACGAAAGAAATGTTTATATACGAAAATGAGAATGTAATAGGAAAAAAAACACCCAAATAAATTTAATTACAAAGACAAAATAGAAAAAACTCATACTTGTCAAAAATGAAAATTTGTGTCAAATATAGTAATTGTTGTCAAAATACTGCTGGCAAATGTTTTAGCTAGGTTGGATATTTTTCGCAGATATAAAAGTTTGGTTATTCAAAATGGTTTAACGGAAAAAGTAAAGCACTTCCAGCCTAAAAACATTCAAGAAAATCCAGGCATCTGTTTTAATATTTTGGGGTTATTTGGTAAGCAATTTTAGCAAATTGTTTTCAATTAGTTAAAATCTAAATGAATAAATTTATTTCGGTCGAGACGAAGGCCATAAATGTACCTAATTTGGATTCCAAAGATTTTTCGAATTAAATTTGGTTTCGTGAGACAAAAATACAGGCCCACGCAAGCAGAGTAGGGGGCACGCAATGAAACAGAACGTTGGTTTCATTGTACTTACAGCTGATATTTCCTGGCAGCTTTCTTCAAAATTTCTTTTATCTAACTTCGCAACCAAATAACTGATTTGTGACAAAGTAAAAGACAACGAGTCCAGGTTCATAGTTCCATGAATACGACCTCGAAAGCTTCAAACACGTTTGAAGCTTTCTTCGGTATCCACGAATTTGCTCCCCAGTTTCTCTCCTTCTTAAAAGCATGTAAATTACATGCTGCGACCAACATCGGGATCAATGTTTTTTTTAACAATTTCAGATTAACGTCATGGCGAGAACAACGGAATTTCTATTTAATCTTAACTTTTAGAAAATATAGCCAATACAGCACACTTGCACTCACTATCTTTTTTTCATGAAATTTACAATTACAAATAGACTCTCCAACTCGACAAAGGCTGTAGTTCTTTATTTTCTCGTCAGAGGAGCTGCTGTTCCAAACGTTTTGATTGGTGGAAACTGACGGCCATCTTTTTTGTTTACAAGTAACATTTAAATCTATTATTATTTAAATTTGTATGATATTCTTCATTATTATGGTGTATAAATGTTTCACCAAAGATTCTATGACAGTTGCTAATATTTTAGAGGAAAAAATTGTCTTAGGGACTGTCCTTAAATTGTGCAGGTTTCTTTAAATATTTCGACCTCCCACCACTGCTTCAATTTAAACCAATGAGAATGAAGTCTTCAGACTACCTCACACCCCCGAGAGGTCACGTGATTTATGAACAACCCCTTAAATTACCTTTTTCGTAATTATTATTTAATTATTGTTCTAACCTAAAATTGATCAACATAATTCTGTTTAGAATTTTCATTACGAAATCTTAGTTTTTTAAAAAAAACATTGTTCCTTTTATATTTTTCAAATATACATGTCGATTATAATTAACATATTCAAATGAACAAAAGTTGTCAAAGGAAAATGCAAATTGTACCGTAAATATTTTTATTTAAATATATTAGTTTACAAGTGTAAATGATATTAAAATTCGTCTAATCCACACAATCTACATTGTTACATTGGTCAAAAGTGATTTAATAATTAGGCAGAATTAGATCAGAATCGAGTCTTATTCGAGAATTAAAATTATTGCAAACATCTGTGTTTAGTGATTTAATGAAAAATTATTTAATTCTGTTAGACAAATAATTCTCATTAATAGTGCTACAGATTTTTTTCAACACAAAATAAATATAAAATACACTCTCATTGTTGATGAGAATGTAAAAATGTAGCCAAATTATAATTATGTCAATTGCCTAATTATTAGCATAATTTGTGAAATGTGAATGTTTACTTATTTATTAAGTATTCAATTTATACGTGTATCGTAGTTTTCTCGAATTTTATCTATTCGTACATTAAATATAAAAAGGCACATAGTTCCAATACACTGCAAATTGTGCATAAAAACTGATCTTCGTGTACATACAAATTATTAAAAAAAAAAAAAGATGAATACCTAATCTACACCTTTCTTCAAGACGTACAATGTAAAGTTTGACAATTTTTAAATTACTTTGAGTACAATAGTCTGTAGATTAATCTACAAGTGATGTATAAATTGTAGATTATGTACACAGTCTACAATAAGTGAAATATAAATTGTAGATCATGTATATAATCAATCATAAAATCAATGCTATAATCAATCGTAAAATGACCATTAAAAAGAAAATAGCTGCATTATAAACAGTCCTTTAGTCGTCTTTCATAATAGCTGCGAATTTTTAAACTAATGACACAGAAATAGTAAAGTCGTCTACAAACGTGTAAAAGGCGTTTAAGTGAATAGATTCGATAAATGTTATAACCCTTCGTTAACAAAATTGTGAAGCAATCTTCTCAAATACAATACAGTTTTGATTATACAGGTACAAGTTATAATAAACAACACATTGTGACAATAGTCCGATACACTTTTTCATTTTCAAGATTGTTCATACACAAGCGCTGCGAGAGAAATTTGTGATGAAATAAATTATTTTGATGAATCCTCATTCTAAGAAACTTGATGTCACATAAAAAAGAGTTATAATGTAAGTTGTTCCCTTTCTCGCTGAACTTGCAGTTAATTTATATTTTCAATAAATGTAACTTCCCTACTAAATAATACTAGAACATAGAAGAAGAAAAAAAAGCAAGATTTTCAAATATTTAAAAAAAATTTGTTTTCCAAATGTCTGGGATTTTTAAATTTTGTAACAAAATTGGAAAGCTGATTATAGAAAATTGTAAAGCTTTAAAATTGTAGAAAATTGTAAAGCTTTTGAATTATAGAAAATTGTAAAGCTTTTAAATGATAGAAAATTGTAAAGTAATTCTCGTTATGTCTCGAAAAAATAGATAACAGAGAGTAACAGAAAATTTTAAAAGCTCGTGAATTTTGCTGTTATGTATTGAAACAGGTGTTAAGATGATAGATAGAATTAAGAGTAGTATTTTCCTAACTTCTTGATGTTTCACTTGGAAATGCAAAATTAATTGGTGCAGTTGATTGTAGCTTATCTTCGATAGCGTCCAAGATATGCTTTACAATTTGGACATGTGTGATGTACATCCATACATTCATCAATGCAACAAGGTATCAAGCAGCAACCGAACCAACATCTGCAATTATTTTGAAATTAGACACATAAATAAATATATTTAAAATTATATTTAATATATTTAAATAGCAATTAAATTAAACAGGTACAACATAAAATAAAAAAAGATATATATTAAAATTAAAAAATACAATACAATACAATACTTAAAAATACAAATTTAAATTATTATTGCATATTATTTACTATTATTATTTTTTAATTATTTTATGTTCTTGTATAAAGAATTTTTTTTCATTCAACTCAATTTCATTAATGCACTTTTTGCATCTCTTCTAATAAGAACAGCAGCACTGTTTAAACATTGAGCAAAAAATTTGCTTTTTACATGTTTCTTTTGCTACGAGTGGATTGACATTCATCTTTATCTTATTTGCATAAGAACATTTAGAGCTTAATTTAAAAGTTGATTTTGAGCTAAAAATCATTTATAACTAAAAAAGTACATTTAGAGCTAAAAGAAGTACATTTAGAGCTAAGAAAAAGTACATTTAGATTTGAAAAATGTACATTTAAAGTTAAATTAAAAGCTCATTAAGGACGAACAAATGTTCCTAATTACCCTAGTAATGCAATTACGACTCCGGAAATGTAAGCAATCATTCCTGGTTCTGTTCTTGTTGATGTATCGATTTCAGCATGACAATGAGGACAAATTGTGTGTGTCGATCCGGTACCTAATGGGACAATAGTTGTCACTATGGTGGGTCCATTGGCGTCTGAAAAATTATTTTTAACTCGTAAGCTTTTGAAAAAGGATTTATAATTTCTAGAAAAGTTTTAGTTTTTTCGAATAACTATTTTTATAATTGCTGAGAAGTAACTTAAGATAGAATTCCTTGGTAAGAGAAACGTCATTTTAGAGAACAGTTTTAGCGTAAAATTAAATAATACGGTTGAGGCAATTAATACAGTAAGAAGCTTACAAGCTTCTGCTGGTGTAAATGGACTGGCCGGTGATACGCCCACGGATTGAGCGTAACTAGGCGGTGCAGATGGAGGTGGTTCATAAGGTGGAGGAGGTCCATTTTTATTCATAGTAGTTTCTTCCGCCTGAAAAATGAATTGTTTTTTTATTCCCATATAAGTTATTGTTTCACTTTGAATATACTAAAATTGAATCTGAATGGTAAAATTGGATCTGAATAGTAAAATTGAATCTGAAAATAACAATTTTAATATAAATAATTTTGGTTATTAAAAATCCAATTTTAAGTTAGAAAAATCTACTTTTGATTACCAATGATTATTAAAACTATTGCTTTTTAATTTCACAATATTTGTAAAAAATAGTATTAATAGACCTTATTAATAGTAGATCATAATTAACGCATAATGACAATTACTCTAAAAAACTGCTAAACACTTTTAAATGCAAAATACGAAATGAAGTTTGACCTTAAACTACTTTTTATAAAATAATTCCATTTGTAAGTTAACAATCTTTCCTTACAAACAAAAAATATTACATTGTAAAAAAGAGAGCACTTATCAGCAGACGTAAATATTTTTATCAATCAAAACAAACAAAAAGTTTGGATTCTTTTTGTAAATATATTATAGTAGAAATAAAAAAACAGCTGCTTTCCTAAGATGGAAATTATTATGACGTGTGCAGACAAACGTCATTTTTATCCGACAATTTCATAATATCAAATTTACGTATAATTATATAGTGTTCGTTTCCTAAATTTAGGTGCATGACCTAATTGTGAAATAATGTGTCATGGATGATACATCTTCCCAAATATGATGAAAAGCTTAAATGTACTCCAAAAAGTTTGTTTTATTTACGGCAAAAATTAAATTACTTACCCTCAAAAGAAATGACGTCAAAAATGATATATCAGCTGTTTTTTCTGCGAATACTTTGCAATTCAAAACAAATTACTAAAAAACCTAACCACGATTTAACGAATTAAATAGATAGTATATCTTTCCTATCTAAAAAGAGACATAAACAAATAGTGACTCCGAGGCGCACAGAATGTTTATCTCTTTCTCTCTCAGAAGAAAAACAAAGATAAAATGATCCAAGTCAACCCCTTCTACTTCATTGTTGGTCAAAGAAGTTGGTTCTCTTATCTTATTGGCTGCCAAGTTGTCCAGTTTTATAAATTCAAATTTTTTTCAGGTAAAAGCAATTTTTAGTTGTTTAATCCTACTGTTAATACATATAATAATGTAAACGACGATAAAAAATCACGGTTCATAAACTAATTATCTAATAATAAGATAATAAGATATGACATAAATTCATAATTCTCCGAATGTGACTTCTTTACCCTTAAGCTGCATTTACACCTTCTATACAATTTGTCCAAATCTGCAGATTTTGTGGTTCGAACAAGTTTCACAAAAGATGTGAACGCAGCTTAATTTTTATTTTTACATTTTCGTTGATTTGTAACTTGTTTGATTAATAAAATATTAAATTCTTTAGAAACACGCAAACCATTATTAATGTAATTATTAAAAATATAAAAAAATTGATGTAGATAACAAATCTTCTTTGACTTTTTTTTTATTCTCTAAATTTTAAGGTTAGGAAATTCAAAAGACCCGCACAAAAGCAGAATCACGTGACTTCTAAACATATCCGGCTGAAGTTTAAAAATTGTTATCTATTTTCTATATTATAAATGAAAATTTATAAATTAAACATTTGTAATTCAGAAAGATCTACAATTTCATAAGTATTTTTTTTTAAAGATCGTTCAACGAGATTCGTAAAGTTTAAAGAAAAAATAAAAACCGTTCCAGTTCCGGAACTGCCCACGTTTCTGAATACAATTTCCTTCATTTTTCATGAAATTTAACGGATTTGTAATGTTATTCAAGTATTTTGCACTCATTTGGGTTTAATTATTAAATATTATAAGCCCTGATTGTGACAGAGAGTCGTAAATTTTAATTCACTAATCATATAGAAAAAATTCAAAAGATCCGATTGCAAACAGCGCTGGCGCGAACATTGTCGGCCATCACACATTTTCTCGGGTTTTTGAGAGCGCGGTTGTGCAGCAGTGACAATTTGGAATGAAATTATTACGTCTAAATCAATTACCGCGTGTTAATTAGGACGAGTGAGGGGTGCGACCATGGCCAAGGGTAGTAACAATGTATCTGGAAGACGATCACACGGAGGGAAACCCTATGATTTAAACAACGTGAGTAGTTTTGCATGGCTTTCGTTTCCCTTGCCTTCATTCCCCCGGCCACCAACCTGGACCAAACTTGATTTCCCGCAAATGATCATTTTGCTTAAATCATCGACTATATGAGTCTTTAAGTTTCAAGTCACTAATCCTTTTTGTATTTGCCAACAATGTCTCCGAGGAAAAGTCGTCAAGCACGCTTTGAAAACGCTTGTAAATTCGTTAACCTCAATCTTTTAGTATAGCGTGGCGATAATTTCTCATATTTCAGGCATGTTAACCTTGACTTACTGTTCTTGTGGTATTCGTAAGATGTTTTGTTAAAATACTATTTTCTGCAATGATTTTTCAATTGATTGGATTGCAATATCAGTGCGGTCTTTTTACATTGAAAATTGTCGCAGTTGATAAAATGTCTCACGAGGAGAGGGGCGTTTACAATGTAAAGACATTTACGATTTTATCAAGTTCTTTAATTGTCTGCATCATGGATTATTGGTTAATATTGGGTAACATTACTGAAAATTCGACCTTGTTTTGCTAAAATTAATTTAATAAAAATTTGCATTAATTTGTGAAATGAGTAATTTTTTATGTGAAATTTCTCATTAGAAATTTCGATTCAAGAGATTATTGTTGGCTAAATAATTACAGTGTTCATTTAGACATAATTACGTTAGAAGTCTAATTTTATGAATTTTTATATTTAGTTTTTAAATATTTCCACGCAGCTTCATCGATTTATTGCGTAATTATCGTTGACCTTTTAATAATTAAAAAAAGGGAAAATGAATTCGTATTTTGTTGCTGTGAATAACGGCAAATAATGTTTTGCAATTAAAGGGATTTCCCAACGTTAAAAAGTAGCCTGTCTGACGTTAATTAAAATTTAATGACATGCGTATTTTACCTTTTCTAAAAAGTAGTTTTCTAATATTAACATTAATGGTTCATTATTTTAATAGATTATTTCCTTATATCTACTATTCGTTAAAAGTTTATTATTATTGATATTATTACTAATTAAAATACTAGTGTTAACAAGAATTTCAGAGTTAATTGAAATACTAGCATTATTTAGAATCGAATTTTATTTAAAAATAGAAGATATAGTAACTTTGACTTTTATTGATTTATTTTGAAATTTATTCATTTGTAAATGAAAGTCTCACGTTTCAAAAGTAAGTAAAATATGAACGTAATTACAAAATAATTATGTTCATATTTTACTTATTCATGCTCTCTTGTGCCTAATGCTTTCTAAAAACTAAATTTTTTCGTTTTTTAAAAACAAATGTTTCTATTAATAAAAACAAATGTTTTTCTACAAATATTTTCATTTTTTATTTCTTTAGTCATTCGTCAAGAAGGTCGCTACAAAAGTAACAGACTTGATACCTCAACGATCATGGATCAGTAAATGGTTTAATAGTTCAGAAGATAATGGAGAAGTGTTAAATGATTCTCAAAATATCGAGTGCGAGGAAACAACAGAAGAAGACCAACAAGCACCACCTGCAAAACGTCCACGTATACGTATGGATGTGATTCATCCTCCAGGAACATTTAACATTCAATTAAGAAATAAATCATCTCTTAATAAAGTCGAAGAACCAAAGGAACATTTTTCCAATCACAATGAAACCGTGCGTACATTTCTTTAAAACGCCCTATTATATAAATATTAATTAAACGTAAAGTGTTACATGTGTTTAAAAGCGTGTGTTAAAAACAACTAAACTAAATTTTTAAAAGTGTTTAAATATTCAAAACATATTTTTTAAATTCCAAAAATATTGTTACAGTGTCGTTAATTAGTGTGTAATTTAATCATTGTTAATTAATGTGTAAATTAATTGTTAATTAGTGTGCAATGTAATTCATAAATAATATTTTTCTTTTAGAATGAGGATTTCCTGGAACCGTTGGCAGCAGGACCAAGTGGATTACGACGTTTGGTATCTTCAACACCAGCCGTTCAAAATGATGTTAGAGGCGTTGGAACGCAACGATCAGATCTGAATTCAATGAATCCACCTCAAGACAATGGAGTTATTAACGGAGCGGATGATAATTCTGAATCGAGTGAAAGTACCAGTGGGTGTAGTTCTCTAATTTCACAAAATAATAGACAAGAGGTTCCTTCAAACACAAGCTTTGCATCTTCTTTCGCCAACAAGAAGAGGTTCATGGACGATAAAATGAATTACAGTAAGATAAATAGTCCATCACTTTATTCACTTTCAGTATTTTCATCACTTTCAATTTTTTATTTAAAGATATTTCCCTGTGAGGAAGAAAAGTTCCTCACAGGAAAATATAATAATTTTATAATAATATATCATTTTTAATTAATCGACAAGATTTACAAAAAAGATATTTTTATATCGAGAATGCAAATTAAGAGTGTTTTAAATGCTTTCGGTGTTTCTTTAGCGAATCAATTGCAGTCGACCAGATCACTTTTCTTAGACACAGGCAACAGAGACTCTTTAAGCAGTCGTAGACCTAGTTTTAATTCTTCAATTATGAGCAACAATTTGGAAAGATCTTCATCCCTTGCGTCTCCATTTTACTCTGGTAACGTGACTTTCGGAGGAGCGAATGCAGCCGGTCTCTACAAACGCAGTCGAAGTCTTTTCAGTTCCAATAACGAGGTGTGTTTAACATTTTGCCGTATTTTTAGTTATAAACAAAATCCAAACTCTTCAAGTTCTAAATAAAAAAGTTCTAAAAGTAAATATAAAAGTTTTATATAAAACTTTTATATAAAATTTCCAAATATTCCATAATCATTAAAAGACAATTATGGAAAGAATATCCACATTTATTGAAAAGTAAATAAATAAATGACTTCTTTCAGTACAAGCTTAAAGTTCCTAGAAGAACAAACATCCAAGTGAAACCTTCAAATAACGGAAACATCGATTCTTCTGGAATGAGTCAAACAGCCAAGAGGATATTAGATGCGTTGGAGCACTATTCTTCGCCAGTTTTGGATGCCAAGAAGATTCCCATCAGAAATACGTCAAATTTGACGACTCCTGGTGGCACGAAACGACCTAGGGAAGAGTCAATATCATCTCCGTCAACACCAAGAGTTGGTTTGCGTCACATGACCCGACAACTCACTGTACCAACTGTGCCGGATTTATTAAAGATCCGAAGACGTCAGAGATTGCAAGACACAACTCTTGCTGCAAGAAATATTGTTTCTGCTCATAATGCACCCAACATGACGGCATCTTCCGAATATCGTCTTCGGTAAGATTTCTTCTAAAATAAACTTTCATCTGACGTCAAAAATTTGACGAAAGTGATCTCGAATAATTTGAATTAAAATTAAAATTCCAATTAAAACTATGCACATATATAATTATGTATTCATCGCATGTCTTTTTATTGTTTATCAACTTGTATATTAACTTATATACGTATTAACTTGTAGATTTGGTTTTGATTTATTACTTCTTGTACAATTTTTTAGTTTTGTAACTGCCCCTAACAATATCGCTGAAACAGATCGTTTTCATTCTTATACTTTTAATTTTGTATTAACTTGTATATTTAATTACTTTCAGAACCGATGCCGATGACGACATGAAATTCCGAGGAAAGCTTCGAGTAAAATCAAAAACAAATCCCTTGGAAGAAGAGATCGCAGAACCAGTAAACCTACCCACGATTGCATTACCTATCTCAACTCTACCACGATTCGACATTGCTCTACCTCAATACACAAAAGTAGCTGACAGAAGCACCGACAAGGAAAATTCTTTTAAATTCGCTAGTCCAATTAAAGTGACCAATTCTATGCAAGCTCTTTCACCTGTCAGCGATTTCACTTTCAGTAAACCACTCAATTCTACCGAAACTAATGATTTCACCAACGAATTAAACGCATCCTCAAAAACAGTAAGTCTCGATTCAAACGATTCGTCTCTCAGTTCTGCACCGAACTTTATGTGGTCCGGATCAACTGCACCCAGACCCAAGGAAAAACCAACCGCTAAAGAAACTGTTCCTAAAGCAGCTAGTGAATTGAAATCCGGAAGTGTTGTAGATTTTTTGAAGTCTGGAAGTGTCGTTGATTTCCTTAACAAAACAAAGGAGAATGAAAAGAAAGTAAAATCAGCCGACTCTACAGTAGAGGTTGTGAATACGATAGAAAAGCGTTCTGAGAGCTGGGAATGTTCCGAATGTTTAATAAGGAACGAAGGCACTACACATTGCACTGCCTGTAAATCTTCTAAATCAGGAAGCAAAGTAAAAGAAGCGCCGAGAGTTTCTACCACCGATGTCTCGATCAAACCCATTGAAAACGATTGCTTTGGCTCACAATTCAAATTGTCCTCCGATCAATGGGAATGTAGTACTTGCTTAGTAAGAAATAAACAATCAGCAGAGAAATGCGTCTCCTGTACGACTCCAAAACCAGGAGCAAAGATTGTCAACCCTGATTCAGATCTTCTGAAAAAATTCAAACCCGCAGGAGATTCGTGGGAATGTCCAGGTTGCATGGTACGAAACAATGGAAACGTTGCCTCTTGTCCCTGTTGTACTACTCCAAAACCCAAAGATGATTCCAAGAAAGAAGCAAAATTACAAATCAACAACAAGTCCTTAGACAGTTTCAAATCGTCGAAAACTTCTTGGGAATGTCCCTGCTGCATGGTTAGAAACGCAGAAACAGTAACCGTTTGTCCCTGTTGTAAAGCCGTGAAACCAGGCAGCACCGGTTCGAAAAAACCAGAAGAATCCGTTCCAGCACCAGTGCAAGGATTTGGAGACCAGTTCAAAAAACCCTCTGGTTCGTGGACTTGTGACTCCTGTTTCGTGTCCAATAAATCTGAAGCTACCGAGTGTGTTGCTTGTGCTACCTCTAAACCCGGAACTCAGAAATCAGCACCCAGCAGTGGTTCCTCTCTTCAATTTTGTTTCGCTCCGCCACCAAAAGACAGCGGTTTCAAATTCGGCATCGATCATTCAAAAACCAAACCTGCCGAACCAGCGACTGGATTCGTTTTCGGTACAAAACCACCGGCAACCAGCACCGAAAATTTCACGTTTGGTATTAAGAATCCCGAGCCCACGAGCCAAGGATTCACTTTCGGAGCGAAAACAGAATCGGATTCGGAAAAATCTTGTGAAAAGGAACCGACATTTACATTTGGCGTTCCGAAGACGGAAGAAAAGAAAGTGAGCGAGAAAGCTGAAAATTCGCCGAAAAAGGAATTTACTTTTGGAGTTCCAAGTTCTGTGACTAGCGTGTCTTCTACTGGTTCCGGTTTCACGTTTGGTGCGAAAAGACCCGCGGAGAGTGATGTTCCAGCAAAAAAACCAGCTTTTGAAACTACTGCTACGGTTCCAGCAGCAACTGTAACGAGCAGTCAAGTTACTTCAAGTTTTACGTTCACAGGTTCAAGTGTCGCGAAGCCAGTTTCATCTGCGACTACAACTGCAGCAACAACGGCGACGAGTCTTCCTTCTTTTAACGCCACACCTACATTCAGCTTCACAGATCAAAGTAAACCAACATCAGTAGAAGTACCTAACTTCGGAGTCCCAGCCTCGAAAACCATCAACACTTTTTCATTCACTGGAAACAAACCCGAAGCTTCCACAGAAAAACAACTTTCCTTCACGGGTACAAACTTTGCATCACCAACCTTCGGAAAGAACGAACCACTACCATCCTTCGGAACTTTAGACAAAAAACCTTCTCTTTTCGGAACACAAGAAAACACATTCGCAGAAGCAAAACTCCCAGCATTCGGAACACCCGAAACCAAAATCCCATCATTCGGAGCACCCGAAGCAAAAATCCCAGCATTTGGAGCACAAGAGAAAGTCTCAACATTCGGCGAAAAAGACTCAAAACCAGCTTTTGGAAGTACCGATAAAACCGTTACTGCTTTTGGAAGTACCGATAAAACTGTTCCTGCTTTTGGAAGTACGGATAAAAACGTTCCTGCTTTTGGAAGTACGGATAAAAATGCTCCTGGTTTCGGAAGCACACTTTTCCCATCAGCAGCGCCTTCTTTTGGAGCATCAACGACAGCGTCACCTTTTGCGTCGCCGACGCCGATTTTCGGTAACAATTCTACTACCGGTTTTGGATCACCTTCGACAAGTGTATTTCCAGCAACGAAGGCACCTGAGGCTGATAAAGCGGCTGCAAATTCGGGTCTTTTTACCTTCGGAACTTCACAACCGTCGACGACTGGATTCAACTTCTCGGCTGGAAGTACTGCGCCTGCTGCGAATGCTCAGAAGGCACCAGTTTTTGCATTTGGAGCGGGTACGAGTACTACACAAGCTGGAACTAGTTTTGGGGGAAACACTTTTAGTACTTCAACACCGGCTGCTCCTGCTCAAACGGGATTCTCGTTTAATGCACCAAAGCCAGAAGCACCTGCTGCATTTGGACAAACTGCACCGGCACCGACGCCCTTGTTTGGTGCAACACAACCTGCACAAACTTCTTTTGCAGGAGCTGGGGCACCTAATGCTGGATTCAATTTTGGCAGCACAGCACCTCCGGCTCCTTCTGGAGGATTCAATTTCGGTGGAATGGTATGATTTGATTTGATTTATTTTGAGGATTCTCTGCGTTGAAAATTAATTCGGGCTGCGATTGATTAAAATTATGATAGAGTTGAAATTATGATAGAATTAAAATTATGACGTCTTGGAATTGAATTGGACCAAATATTGGATTTAAATGATAAATTTTAATTTAGCTTATTTTAATTAATTTCAAATTTAGTGAATTCAGATTTTAGTCCATCTAAAAGTAGCTTATAGAGCTTTTTTCACAAACAAATTATTGTTAATTTCAGATTCATTGAGATATAGTCATTCTTTTTAAGAAATTCTCATTCTTATCAAGAAATTCTCATTCTTATCAAGAAATTCTCATTCTTATTAAGAAATTCTCCTTAATAAGAAATGCTTATTTTTTTTAAGGAATTCTCATTCTTCTGATTAAGAAATTCTCATTAAAATTTTCATTCTCCTTATTTTTCTATTTATATGTCTTCTTTATAATTAATGTTAACATAATTTGTTAATTAACCAAACATTAAGAAATTGTACATGAAGGATTATAATAATATTATATGAGGATCTAATTCTTCTCATTAAGAAATTCTCATCCTTCTCAATAAGAAATTCTCATTCTTATTAAAAAGTTTTCTTTAAAATTTTCATTCTTCTCATTAAGAAATTCTAATTCTCATTAAAAAATGCTCATCCTCATAAAGAAATTCTCATTTTTCTCATATTTAATTTATTTTGTTATTTTTGTGCTTTTTAAATTAATTTGAGTTTAAGCTTATATAAATTATAATGGAGTTGAATGTCAATTCATCCAATTATTAATTGAAGTTAAATTTTAATTGTTTCTAATATAATAAAAAATTTTAAATTTAAGCAAATTAAATTTTAATCTCTTCAAAATTCAATAGATTCAAAATCATGTAATTATTGTCGAGATTTTGTAATTGTATTATTAAGTGTATCAAATTAAAGAGAGATCTTAAATTAAATTGATCTTAATTTTTGTTGGCAAACATTTTTAATCCCTAAAGAATTAAATCGTTTTAAATTTTTTTAAATCTTAAACGACTTTGATTTTATTGGGTAATAATTTGTATTTACGGAAAATGTAACAATTTTTTTTATCGATTTACAATGTTTTGCTTCCTTATACAGATAGTTCTGTTTCACCCCCAAATTTTCGATTTCAAGTTATTGACATTTTTTAAAATTTAGATGATGCTAGTCTTAATTTTCTGGCCTTTATTTTATTTATTAAATGTTGAAAAATATTTAAATAAATTCAATTTTGCTATTTTTACATTATTTCGTATACAGTTTTCAAAATTTTATTAGGACAATTAAAATATTTAATTATTTAATAGCATAATAAAAATCTGACGGCTATGAAGTGGAGGCTAGCTTCAGTCTCATTTTTTGAAATCGATTTACATTTTTTTTAGAAGGTTTGAAATTTAGAAGTAACGGATAATATTTTTTAAAAGATTGAAGATTCTATAATAACTAAATTTTGTTGAAATTTAATATATATATTATGATATGGAAATTTATATTTCGTTGAAATTTAGTTATTATAGAATCTAATTGAATTTCAATTTTTAACTAATAATGAGAGTCAATTACAAGAGATATTTTTTGCATTATGAATCTATTAAAAAAATAAAGTTAATCATTAATTTTAAAATTAATTTTCATTGTTCTTAGACTCAAGCATCTACACCTGCACAACCAAATAGTGGATTCAATTTTACTGCTCCTGGTACAATGTCGTTCAATTTTACTGGAGGAAATCAACCAACAACATTCAAGTAAGTTAACAAGATTTTATTAATAAATATCAAGTGATTATTACCATGATTTTAACATATTTAAGTATTTATGTACGTCCGCGTGAAAATCCCACTATGGTACTATTGGACTTCATGACCATATTTTAAATTAAATTTCGATCAATTTATTTTTTTAAAAAAGTAGGGTATTTTCTGAAAGTATATCAAGATCATATTTATTTTTCCTTAATGCTAGATTTAAATGTTTCTACATCAAAAAACTTGGTATTTGTTTTTCAGTATCTCAATTCTCTTAATGGGAGTTTCTTAACCAAGTTCTTAAAAAATACAAAAGTATTTTATTTCTCTTGTAAATTTTATTCTGGCACAAGAGAAAATACTGTTTTGAAAAAACCATGTTATTTTTAGTCCAAATTACGCAATTAAAGTTGCGCTCGATCTGTTTAAAAAAAGCCAACTGAATTTTAACTATTTTTATGTGCATTTGCAGCGCTACACCACAGTTGCAGCAATCTCAACGAAAAATCAAAACAGCGAGAAGAAGAATACCCCCACGGTAGACGAGGAAGTCCATTGGTTAAAATGTGACGTACGGAAACATTGTGTGTGGTCAGGTGCGTGTACTCCTCTGTGTCCGCATTTAAAAAAAGAAACGAAATAAACAGTAGTCGCCCATCTTGCGGATCAACTTTTCTCACGATGGAATTTAAGAAAGAAAAACCTGATGGATTCAATTGATCGCATCAAGTTAGTGGTACTTGAAGCAAATTTTGTATTATATTTGTGTTGATGTCTCGTGCTTCAGTACTGCCGCCTTGTGTTCCAGAAAAGAGAAAGAAAGACGAAAGCGAAAGCTAGATCTAGCGATTTAAAGAAGCAATGAAAAGAAAAAGAAAAGATACGAACGAAAGTGCGCTAAAACGAGCAAGAGAGAATTTTGTAAATTATAAATTATTTAATTATATTATAGCAAACAGACGAAGTTTTGAGATTGACATTCGTAGTCAGTTTTAGCCACAATGCGTGAAATATCGAGAACAAAATTAGTGACCAGGACTTTTAACGCGAACGAAATTTGCGCTAGTGCAGTGACGCAGCAAAAAAAACAAAGAAAAGTTTAAATTGCCAATTCGCTGAAACTGAAAAAAAGAGAGCTATTTTTTGCTTTCAAGGACACCGCTTCGAGATTCGTGTGCAATCAATGTAGCGGGCAAAAAAATCTCAACCTGCTCAGGTAAGTATAAGTCCTTCATACTGCTCGCAAAACGTGAGTTTCGGCTTTCGGGAAAAACGCTCTATAGTCTCCGTTTTCCCCCCACACACACCCTCTCTGTCTCGTGATAATTGTCATTATCGGGCCTTTCGTTCATTATTTTTTTGACTCATCTGTGATTAATGCTCTGTTCTTTACTTCTCGTACACGAGACAGTTTTGTCTGTACAGTTTAGATTTTTCAAGTTTAAGCGTCGAGCGCAAAATTCTCGACATTTTTAATACACGGATTTTCTCGAGTCTCGAAAGCAATCGCTCCCTCGAGAGGAAAGAAAGATCCTCTCATAGTCGATGTATCTTTAAAACCCGTAAAGTTGTGAGTAACGTGAAGCGACTGTATATCAGTGGAATTCCACTAACGTGTAGGAACATAAACTCAGAAAAAAAAGTTTACTATATTATATATATTTTAGCTAGGATCTCGGGAGCGGCCCTACAAAATCATGTAGCGCCGATCCACGAACGTTGTAAGATATACGTTAATAATAATAATAATGAGAAAAAAAAAAGAAGAAAAAATGGCATTCGGATAGTACAAAAGCACGTTTACGGAAAATTTCCGCTGTTTACTTGAAATTGTATATTTTTTTTATATCCTTAGGAAGTAATCCTATAAGAGAATAATTACTGAATGCCATTTTATTAGGCTCGTATCTTGATTATAATAAGAATGCTGTGTATTTTATCATAGAATGAGTGGAACAAAAAAAAAACTAAAACAACGGGACTGAGAAAAACCGCAGCTAAAAATTACAATCAATTATAACGGGGCTTCTAAAAATGAACTCTTACTCTTGTTTAAATTTAAAAAGAAAATGAACAATTATACGTCCTCTTTATTTAATATCAATTTTTAATCATTGTATTTTTATCAAGGATGCTATTCACTTTGATAAATTTGAGAAAGAGAAAGGCGCATTCAACTTGGATGAATGTTTATCGAGCTATTATTTACTAATTTAATCCTTTTTTTCAATGATTTCAATCTTTTCTTGATAATTTAATTCTTTTTTCAATAATTTAAATCTTCTCGATAATATATTTCTTTTTTTTCAATAATTTAAATCTTGCTAATTCTGTTTTTTTGATAATTGAAATTCTTTTTCGAAGATTTAATTATCTTGATACTTTAATTCTTTTCTCGACAATTTAATATTCTCGACGCTAATTTAAATCTTTCCTTGCGTGGTGTCCAGATAGGGAAATATAGAGTATATGGGACTTTATTGTAATTTATGAAGCGTTCTTATATTTTTTTATTTTAGATTATTTCATTTAATAATAGGAGAGAAGCAATTTGAGTTGTTTTAATTTTTTATCTGCGCACAAAATTATGATTATGATTTAATGTTAATTACAATTAAGGTCTTATTGATACAGAGATAATTGATTTGAATAAAGCGTTATTTGTAAAAAGAAACTCAATTTTTTCCAATATTTTTTAAAAAAAACTTCTGTTTTTATTTTTATTTTGTTTGTCTCGTATTCCTTTAAATTACAATCTGTAAATTAAATTAAATAATTAAATCATTTTAAATTACATCTGTACGTTCTCAGAAATAATTATATTTTCTTAACATCAATTTATTGAATTCAAAAAGATTTTCATCATTTATATATTAATTTCATAAATAATACATTTTCTACAGAATCAGTTATGCAATTTTAATATTTTTTTCTATTAACGGTAACTGATGTGGATTTTTTATTTTTAGTAAACGTTTTAGTAAAAGAAAAATTTGTATGAAAATCTCTGAGGATTTTCAGTTTTATTTTGATAAATTCAACAAAATACTTATAAATTTGAATTATTTAAGATTTTACCTATAATTCCTATTTTTGCAAAAATCCGTTTTTAATCCGAAAATTGTGTTGTGGATTTAATTGTGTATTATATTTATTTAAAATGTTAATATTGCAATTTCTAGATTTAATATTACGATTTAAATTGTTAATATTTGGAATTCATTATTAATATCGTGAATTAAATTGTTAATATCACGATTTAAATTGTCAATATTAAAATTTAAATAGTACTGTGATTTAAAGTACCTATTTATTTTTCGATGGGTAAAATTATTTATTTTATTATTTTAATAAATGAAACTGTAGGTTTATTTGATATTTACAAGTATATTGTTACAATAAATAAACGTTTTTAAATTTTAAATAATTATGAAAAAAAGTTATACTACGTTAATTTACTAAAAATATTTTTTTTCAGGATACCAAAAAATCTTTTCAAAAATCTCTGTATTTGCCGAAACAGTTTAATTTATAATTAATTAAGCAAGAAATAATTTTTAATTGTGTATCTATATTTGAATGATGGACTAAAAAAGAAGTCTGGATACCATGCCTTAACATTGGAGCATTTTGTCCGAAATTTTTTTTTACTCAAAACTAACTCTTTACAAAAATGTAAATTATTTTTTGAACGATCAAGTATTTTTTTATAAATCTCAATTTTATAAATTTTAATTTTATAAATTTCACTTTTATAAATTTCAATGGTATATATTTCACTTTTATATATTTCAATCAATTTTATAAATTTCAATTTTATAAATGTCTCATGAACAATTTTCGTCATTTTCTTCGAAAAAAATACTTGTATATTTTATTGTTATTATTTTTTTGCGCTTGTTTTGAAAAAAATATTAGAAGAGCTGTGAACAAGAAATTTCTTGAATTTAACACTTTTTAACAATAGAGAAATTAAGTTCTTTTTCTTTACGTGGAGAAGCAAATTTTTTTTGACTGTGTTAAATAAAAGACTTAGAATTTTAAGGAGAAAAAAAAGAGAAATTGGGTAATTGAGAGTCGCACACATTCTTTTTAGAAGTCCCAAAGGCAAAGTAGTTAGGCAATGTGAAGAAGCGATTTTCTTGAAAAATAGAGAATTTTCGCTTTTCACTTCTTATTTAAGATTAAGCTAGCTATAATGTTATGTCTCTAGTGTTGGCTTAATTCTTATTGACAGTGGCCAAAAATAACTCGGCACATGATCCACAATTCCGCCATAATCTAGATTTTTAAGTACAAAAAATACATTCTGTTACAAACTTTTCTCACAAGCAAAAGTGTTTAATTGCGAAGCGTTGATTTTTGCGACTAAAATTTACATTAGTCGAAAAGAAATAAATTTCTAACAAATTTCTTAAAAAATGAATTTCCACACAAATTCAAATAAATGAATTTAAATAATTTAAGATCACGTCAAAGTTGTGGTAATGTTTTATATATCGAGTTTTATTTAAAACTTATACGACAATTTTGACATGTTCGTAATTGATTTAATTATAACATTGAATACAAAATATAGATATAAAGTGAAATTTCTATGTAAAATGGAATTTTTATAAACAACGAAATTTTTATAAAAAATGAAATTTCTATGCAAAAAGAAATTTCTATGTAAAATTGAATTCATCAACATGAAATTGGCATAAAAAAGAAAATTTAAACATAAAATGAAAATTCGAATGCGAAACAAAAATTTTAAAATACAAAATTTCAAATTTATATGGGGAAATTAATTAGTGTTTCGCGTAATTAGAAACGATTGCTTGTGAGTACTATTGCGTAGTTTTAATTTATTAATTACAAAATGAGGCTTCAGCCTCGCTTGTCTTGCTCTTGCAAAGAAATTGCGATGTTAAGTTTATTATTAAATTTTTAAAAAGAATCAAATTTAAACAAATCAAATTTGTATAATTACTTTTTATTTTTCGCGATTTCTTTGTTGTGGCAATTTAATGGAATTATTTTGTGGTCAGGTTTTGAATCTAATACTCCTGTTAGCAAAATCGAATTTTTAGCAAATTTCAAAAAGCATCGCTTTCTCCAGTTACCAATTGCTTATTTTTTTAATTTTACGTATTCAAATCACTAAAATGAAAGTGTGAATTTTAATTTTCATAACCGTATTTGCAAAAGTTTACTTCAAAACTAACATTTTTTAAATTTTAATTAATTTACAATTAATCAATCACGTTTTAAAGAATTGAAAACATTCTTTCACGAAATTGAATTATCATTTAAATGTCTTTGAATTAGAGTCTCTTTTTATTTATTTTTGCTATTTTTTAAATTTTTTTTACATTTTATTTTATTTTTTTTCTTTTCGCTTCGTTCTTTTGTTTTTGCTTCTTTTTTTCTTTTTGCTTCGTTTTTTTTGTTTTTCTTTTTGCTCTTTTTGCTTCGTTTTTTTGTTTTTCTTTTTGCTTTTCTTCGCTTCTTTTTTTTGTTTTTGTTTTTCATATTCACACTTGCAGTTTAGTATCTTTTGACCAGCAATATAATTTGAATTTATATAGTATTGTAATTAAGAAAAAAAACGAGAAAAGAAAAAAAACAAAAAAGAGAAAAATTGTAGAAAATGAGTCAATGGTACATAAAGTGACGCTGCGCTGAGTTTTTTTTTTGAATGTCTTACTGTCTAACACCGTGAACATTCTCTGGCAAGGCTGTGTCGTATATAAAAGCCTGTCTTTCGACAGATGAGAAGAATTTCCAAATTGATCGATATGTGCGGACTACATATCGATTTGCTTCGTAAAGCGGTACATTTTTGCTAAATCTCTTTATGGCCTTAAAAAAAGCTCATCACGCTACGTGATGTTAATTCATAATCGACTACTATTGGAATTGTTTTGTAGCATTTTATACTCTCCGTTGTAATACGTTTATAATATAGAAACTTAAAGAAAAAGTCATCCAGAATCAATGAATAATAAACAAGATGCTTTGTACTCTGCACTCTCAAGGGTTTTCGATTTTTTCAACAATTCGTAAAAAGAAATTCATTAGTTTCAAGCCGATTCTTCAAACAAAATTGTGAACAAAATTGTGGACATAATTCTTAACAAACTTGTGAACAAAAGTAGTAATAATTAGTGCATAACAAAATTCATCTGCTAAATATGTCAATGTTTATCTACGAAATTTGTCAATCTATATCAAACACTTCTTGTTATTTGAAAACTATATTCTACAAAATTTGTCAATCAAAGTAATCTATAATATTTGTCAATCGAATTTATCTAGAAAAGTTGTTAATCTAATTTATCTGCAAAATTTAGCAAACGAATCAATCTAGAAAATTTGACA
The DNA here is from genome assembly GCA_011057455.1 of Ganaspis sp. Gsp50. Classification (NCBI taxonomy): domain Eukaryota; kingdom Metazoa; phylum Arthropoda; class Insecta; order Hymenoptera; family Figitidae; genus Ganaspis; species Ganaspis sp. Gsp50. The sequence goes on from WNHD01000008.1 coordinate 71,723, forward strand.
ATAACATTTTTATTTAAAATTTATCGATACAATTAATAAATAAGAATAATGTTTAAAATTCGAATATTAATTACAATGTTGTAATGTTAATTAAATTGTAAAATTAATTATAATATTGTAAAATTTCTTATAACATTGTAAAAGTTTTTATAATATTGTAATACTAATTACAATATTGTAAAACTAGTTATAATATTATAAAATTATCAATAATATTGTAATATTAATTAAAATATTGTAAAACTAGTTATAATATTTTAAATTTTCTTATAATATTGTAATCTTCATTAGAATATTGTAAAACTAGTTATAACATTGTAAAATTATCAATAATATTATAATATTAATTAAAATATTGTAAAATTAATTACAATATTTTTAATTTTCTTATAATGTTGTAATATTAATGACAATATTGTGGAACTAGTTATAATATTGTAAAATTATTAATAATAATTTAAAACTAGTTACAATTATTTTAAAATTAGTTACAATATTTTAAAATTAGCTACAATGTTTTAAAATTAATTACAACGTTCTAATATTAATTGTATCGAATATTAACAATTTCCACAGTTCAAAGAAATTGATAAAAAAAATAGAAAAAGAGTTATTTTTAGCAAAGCTCACGGAAAATTGTTTTCAATAATTTGAGGATTTTCGGGTCGAAGATTCTTGGAGTGTACTGAATGCATCTAGAGGCCTTATTATGATCTTAGAGTCGATCGAAACCCATACGATACTGAATTCAATACGAATTTTCACAAAGAATGTGCATCGATAGCACGAGTCATATTAAAAGAAAAGAGAGTTTGTTATGAAATAAATCCAATGACTGATTGTAGCTAATTAAATAATTGAGAGAATGTTCACTGTATGCTTCCGGTGCTGTGGAAAGACATTAAAATGTCTCCACGAGGTGTAATGGTACATAACGTCTAAAAAAAAAAAAAATGTCGACTGATGTTTCTCCACGAGGTTAATTTTAGACATAATTTGTTGATTTTGTAAACTGATTTCTAGACAATTAAGGGCATCTTCTCATTATTGAGAAGATAAAAATAGTGCGATTTTTGTTGCAGTCGCAAAAACTAGTTTAATACCTTTTGTTTGTCTTTTTTTGTTTTTTTGAAAGATTGTCCATGATTTTTATGGTGAAAGGTGACGATTAGGCAAATGGTCCTCGTCGAGAAACACCACGTTAGGATTATTAGATTAATATTATAATTATTATTCTCACCATTATCCTCCTCTGTACCGATTATTATATTATCCGATACTAGAATGTACGAGAATACAGTTAATGTGAGAAGTCGATTATTTTTCGTTAATAATTTTATTATTTTAGACAGTAAAAGCAATTGATTTTTAGGGAAAAATAAAAATAATTACCACCTAGTGTACGGAGGTTTGGACCAAAGAATTTTGCAATCTTTGCACATTAAATGTACCGACTTGCTCGCAGGTCCTTTTTCTATTTTTGTTTTCTTTTATATAATGTATGTGTAAGTACGACTTGTACAAATCGAATAATAGGAATATTAAAAAATTGCGATAGCTTAAGAGAAATTCTTTGGATCATACCGCAAAGAGAGCAAGAGAGAAAGAGAGAGAAAGAACGCGAGAGATTAAGAAATGTAAGAAATTTAAATAAATTGGTCTAGATAGATACTTGCTTTTTGTTTTGGGAACATCTTTTTTTTGTCAGTTTCTCTCTTTTTACTTCGCTCTAATTTCTATGTAATAACTGACTCACTCTTTGACAGTTTCTCGATGAAATATACGAAGTGAGAAGTCGATTTTTCAGTCTTTTAATCGGTTTTTAACCATCCAAATCCCAAGTCTTTTTTTGAATTCAGTAAGAAATCGCATCGAAAAAATTTAATTCCTTTTTTGATAAAGTAGTTAATTATTTTAATTATTATTATTTCAATTTGTTTTTAATTTTAGACATAATTTGTTGATTATGTAAATTTTTTATTAAAAAGATAAAATAATGAATTGTAATTAAAAGAAATTGTATTAAAAATTCGATTTTTTAGTGTGTAGAAAATCGAGTTTTTGCGCACAGTAGTACAAAAAAGTACATTTATAATTTTTACAAATTGTCTTACTTAATTCACGAATTTCATGAAAATTTATTTATCATTATTATACAAGTTTTCAAAAATACTTGTACATTTTTTTCTGAAAGTTAATTTGTCTTGAAACTAAAATTGATCAATTTTAAGTATCTTCAATTTTCTAAAAAGAAAAGTAATTACAATTTTAAAAGGTATTTCCGTAAAATTTATTTTTATTTTTATTTCAAGAAGAATATACGGGTTAAAATTTACCAAATTTGTACACAAAACTAATCGCTTTTATTAAATATATTAAGTTTCAAAATCAGTCTTCAAAATAAAATAACAAAATATTGATCTAGTTTTAAATAATTTTGAGAATTTTGTATAAAATTATATTTTATGATTATTTTGTATTTTTTTATGATTATCATTATTATTGTAACTATTATTATTATCTTATTTTCATATTTCGAATCTATATTATTTTATTATTATTAATCTATATATTATATTATTTCTTATGGAAGAAATTGTACGACTAAAGTAAAATTGACAAATTTTGTATAAAATTGTTTTAATATATTGTTTTCCATAAAAGGCTTTCAAAGCATTATTTTCTACAAAAAGTTTACAAATCTAACAGATTTTCCCGGCTGCCTTCAACACTTTTCATTTTCGTTGCTTTTTTCTATTCAGAAGCTATTAGAATTAATTTTTTTTCCACAAAACAAGAAAAATAATTATTTATTTTTTAATTTTTAATTTTAACTGACATTTATATAAATATTGTTACTTATGAACTATTTGTGACATATGAAAATCATTTTATATTATTACAAATTTAGAATTCCAATTTTTTAATAACAGTTTCTTCTTAATACTGTTCTAGGTTCCTTTTGCACAAAAATTTTTCTATGAGGAAGCAAAATGTTCATGAAAAGAATATAATTTTCCACTTGTTTACTTTGTCAATTCTTTTTTACTTTCTACAAATGATGATCATAAACTTGAAATTACTTTCTATATATTACCAGAAATTTGAATAGATTACTTTCTAGAAATTATCTATAAATGTTTATTAAATTATTGTTTATACACAATTAACATAAACAGTTGTCTAGAATATTGAAGAAAAATTCCGTCTCAGCGGAATTTGAACTAAAACACTATTGTTGACAAAAAAGTAATTTTATTTCCATAATGAAAATCGCTTTTTACTAATTGTTGTCTTGTTTACATAACAATTAATTTGTCCACGAACCTAAATAAATAAAAAAATAAAGAATCATAGAGATGAGTATGAGACGATACCGAGTTAAGGAAATAAATATAGTCAAAAATTCAATTTAACCATTATATTCGGAAATAAAAGTTCAATAAATACTGAATACAGTGACCAATTTTATTAGTGTGTTTAACTTGCCACAAGGCCTAATAACAGTGCTCTGCGTTCTTGATTGAGAATTACATAATAGGATAATCCTTAAAAAAGAAACAAAAAACAAGGACGCACGTCAATATTGCAAAAGGCATAAAATTATCGTGTAAAAGCATCGTATAAAAAAGGCGTCTTCTATATTTCTATATCAAGAAATGCGCTTTAAATTCAAGGAACGTTCTCGCGATTGGTCCTTCTCTCGGCAAAGAGCTGTTATTTACAATAACGTTTATCTATTTCCAGTGTACTCTGTACAAGAAAACACAAGACACAATTTTCCATCAAGAATAACGAGAGAGTCGAGACAATAATGCGAGTGAAGATGAAAGCACGCTTTTAACAGCAGCAATGAAGAACTGTATTAAAACTTGTGGCATGATGTTTATTCCGAGATTTACAACAGAACCAATGATGATCAACTAGTTTAAAATGCCACTTAATCATGGGATGTGAAACATTGACACGTATATAACATAGGTAATACAAGACGACGTGGACAAGATCAGATATACAATTTGGTACAATTCGAAGTAAATTGATTGGCTTGTTTTTTCTATTAACGTGTTCTTTTTTTTTCTGTCGTGACTGAATGTGTCTTGGATAGGCCGCAAAATCCCGGAGAGGTACGCATTAACTAATTAATTATTATTATTATAAGACTCATTGGCTGGTCACGTCGCTTGCAGCCCGAGCCTCTCCGGGTAGCCCAGTCATTTTTTTCACTATTTATATCACTTCTATCAATGATATCATAATTTAGGTACAATCTTAATTATTCAATATTAATGAGAATATTAATAAGTATGTTTTTATTATTTTTTTTTTCATGAATTAATTATAGGTTGTAATAATTATTTTATAAAGTCCCTTACACTAAGAATCATCAGACATGAAGGAATTTTGGGATTTCAGCTCCTCTAGTGTCCGAATTTGTTGACGAAGAAACAATATCCTGAAACAACAATCAGTCATTATTTTCTCGAAATTGTAACAAATTTCATAAATTTGTAAATAAATAAATAAAGAAAATATTACATTAAAATATTGTTTCCAATTTTCCCTGAATTTTTGACGTCAAACTTGTTTGACTTTATTAATTATGAAATTATTATTATTACTATTATTATTACCTATTGTTACTATTATTAAATTTGAATTATTATTACCTACTGTTACTATTATTGAATTTGAATTATTATTACCTATTGCTACTATTATTGAAGTCGAATTAATATTATTTTATTATTTATCATTATTTATTAAATTTGAACAAAGCTTCCTCTATGAGGAAGTAAAATCTTCTCTTCTTTGAAATTATAAATTTAAACAAAGCTTTCTCTACGACAACGCAAAAACGAGTTCTTTCTGATAGTTAAATACAAAAAAATTATAAATTATAGAATAATAAATTATCAAAAATGTAGAAATTATATTTTATTCGAGCTTTTGAGAAAGCAAGAAAATCTCTGGTGCAGAAAATGAAAACTGCGTATATTCGCAAATTAAATTAATTAACCCCAAATGAATTTACTTGCACGTGAATCGAAATTTTCTGAATTGCTGTTCATCATTATCTCCGATTAATTACAACAATTAAAATACTTAGAAAGCATTAAACTCACCTTTGTTCCTGCAGCGTCGCTTGAATTTCTGTCAACCTGACTAACGATCTCGCAGTTTTTAATTCCGCAGAAACTCGTGTGCATTGTAAACTGCCCATTGTATGTGCTTCTTCACTAAGCTTTTGCGCCTATAATCAATTAATTCAAATTTTTAAAACAACAGTTTTTCACAAAGTACATTAATTTTAAAGTAAAGTTTAAAATAAATTTCATTAATATTCATTAATGTTCATTAATATTTATTAATGTGCATTAATGCTTAATAATGTTTATTAATGTCTAAAAATGTTTAATAATATTCATTAAGTAGCGATATTATTCTCGGTCGTTAACGCTCCCTCGAATTTTTTATATTTATATACAATTTAATTAATTTCTATTTTATAACTCGATGAATGCATTTTTATCTTATTAATTAAAATTAAAATTTAGATCGAATTACTTATTGATAATTTTATTAATAAATATTAAATATTTTCTTTAAAAATTAGTTTATTAGTCAGTCGTTTGTATTACCTGTTTTTCTAGAATATCCGCTGGAAAAGCACGCACATGTTGAGTTAAATCTTCTCGATAATGATTTGCGAGTGAAGGCGTGAGGGAAGGCGTCAGAGGTGGCTGTACTCTGGACAATGCTTGTAAACCACCTCCATTACCTAAACTTCCTAGTGAACCTAATGTGCTTAATCCTTGCAACGAACTGAGACCTTGTACACCAGAATTCGTAGCTCCAGGACTCACTAGAAAAACAATAGGTTATAAAACATTAACTACATCTTTCAACGTTTCGACAGCACAGCTGTCCCCTTCAGAAACTGAAATAAATAAATTTTTTAAAAAAATAATAATAATAAATAAAATATAAATATTTTAAAAAATCATTACAATCCAATTCTTCACTTCTTACAATAACAAATTTTTTTTATATAAACAAATTTAAACAAATATATAATAAACAAATATTTACCGAGAAAAAACTTAATTCTAAATTATGTAAATAAAATAAGTGAAGACTGCGTTCATGTCTAGTTTTTCAACTAAAAATCAGAACTCAAGACAATATACACTGGAAAAGTATCGAAAGTTTACAACGTCGACAATAATAAACAAATCAAAAGCGTTTGAAAATCAAGGAAAAACAATTCTTCAAAATCAAAGGAACACAATACAAATTTAAAATAGAAATAAATTTAATTTAATTAAATTTTTTTTAATAAATTTAAATAAATTTAAACTGCCCTGCTTCTTTAAATTTGTATTGTGTTCCTTTGATTTTGAAGGATTGCTTTTTCTTAATTTTCAAACGCTTTTGATTTGTTTATTTTTGTCGACGTTGTAAACTTTCGATACTTTTCCAGTGTATATTGTCTTCAGTTCTGATTTGTAGTTGAGAAAATAAGCATGAAGGCAACATTCTTTTATTTTATTTACATAATTTATACTTTTATACAGTTTTCTCGGTAAATATTTATTTAAATTTGTTTATATATAAAGTTTTTTTTACTGTAAGAAGTGAATAATTGGATTATGATAATTTTTTAAAACATTTATAATAAAATTTCAGTTTCTGAAGAGGGCAGCTATGCTGTCGAAGCGTTAAAAGTTATAATTAATGTTTAATAACCTTATTTTGACTCGGGAAGATTGATAGTTTGTCTTCTTTCATTATTGAGTACTGCCGAGTGATAGTTGATGTAATATTATTAATAATTAAATTAGTTGCTTACTTTTTCGAACGTCAATGCAGTCCTGAGTCTCCGAGTGTGTGGGAGTTGGTGGACCTTCACTAGTCACATTTCCACTGGTATCAACTTTTAAAGGAGCCATCACGTCATTGGACATAGTGGGTCGTTCTCCACTTCCAGATTGCTGAACAACATAAATTACAAGTTTTGTATTTTAAACATAAACAAGTCGATTCAACTTGTTTGTAAATCCATTTCTGGACCGAGAATTTCTAGTCAAGATTATTTTTTGAATAACCCACAAGTAAGGATTAAAAAAAAGTATACAAAATTATATATAAATACAAAAGTATACAAAATTATATACAAATACAAAAGTATACAAATTGACTGAAAATTAGCTTTACGTTTATTTAAAAAACGGCTCAACAAACGTTACCTGTCTTGTCAACAAGATTGCTGTTTGTAAAGTCTGGAGAGCTTTTTGAGGTGTGATATCGGGCTGTTCTTTACTGCCAGTAATTTGTGAAAGAAGTCTAGGTAAATTCGCGAGTGACACCGGCGGTCCTGGAGCATTACTACTACCATGTTGCTGCGTTGGAGAACCTAATTTTCCTGGTGTTTGCGGTGTTGTAGAGGGATGTGATGTTAACCGGGGTAGCGCTAAAAAAAGGAAATTGTAGAAAGGTGAAAGAAGACAGCAAGAAGGAAAGAAAAAAAGAAGAAAAGGAAAGAAAAAAAGAAAAGAAGAAAAGAAGGAAAAAAAAAGTTTAAAGTATTTTAAAGAAAATACACACCAGTGGCTAAGAGTACCGGTCCTTGGGGAATTTGATCGTGGACGTTAGACGTCAAAGGTTCTGAGGTGGGTGTGGAATCACCGGGCGAGATGTCCATGTCCTGCGTTTGACGTTCCGCTCCCACCTCTTCCCTGCAGGATTCCCGCTCCTTTTCACGTTCTCTTTCCCGTTCTTTTTCTCGCTCGCGTTCTCGTTCTCGAGACGACACATCCTCTCGACTACTGTTTCCGCTGCTACTGCTACATGAGACCCAATATTCGCGTTTGTCAGTTTGCCGTGACGATTTGCCATCTCGCGCACTGCTAGCACTGCTGTTCGATCGCGAGTTGGAATGTTTATCATGACCTGCGAAAAACAATTAACAAGGTTGGTTCAATTACGTTTTTGTTGAATCTATCGAAAAGAAATTTTTTTGAGGCAAATTTAGCTATTTTGAAAATGTAAATTTTGTACTTACTTGACCTACTGGAGTAGTCATTGGATTGGCGCTGACGACTGTCGGTCCGAACAATCCATTCTCTTGGTTTTTCCCATTGTGAAACTTCTGTTTTGCAGTTGTAATAATACTTCTTTCCTGAAGAACTCATGTGTTCTGACCAGTCGCCAAACCTGGCCGTGCGCTCCATTGCTCCCCGCTCATCGCCACGTTTGTCCTTAACATCAAAATTAGTTCAAACTGTGTTAAAATTAAATTTACAACTTATATTTACTACTTATTATTTCCTTATAATTTACTACTTATTATTTCCTTATAATTTACTACTTGTATTTACTACTTTAATTTTTGATTGTTTAAAAATAATGTAAAGCTACGTTATCATGAAAGCGTTTAATCTATAATCTATATAATCACTAGTTTCAATAATAATCACCTGACACGAATTATGCGTTGGTTTCCGCTGTGAAGACGATTCTCTAGACGAGTTTGAGGATATTTTTATGGGATGTAAAATCTGTAAGAAAAAATATTTTCTTAAAACGGTTTTTATAAAAAGAAAGCAAATTTTACAAATGTTTCACTTCTACCGTAGCAAAAAGAAAAATTGCAAAAGATAAACACTAGAATTTTCAAAATACATTCAAAATGATTTGACAGTTGAAAGAATTTATTTGTTTATTTCTAAACATACTTATTGTTTATTTCTAAACAGGTTTATTCTTTATTTCTAAACAGATTTATTTTTTATTTCTGAACAGAAAACTGAACCTAGTTTTTTAATACTTTTTGCAAATCTTAAAGGACCAGGGCCACTATTTAATTATTCTCGTCCTCTACAAGTGTTAGTACAGCTTCATGGTCTTTTGTATTTTTCATAATTAATAAAACACTCTCATTATTTATGAGAATTTAAAAATGAAATTCTTACCTCTCCGCTGCTCCTATCATGATTGGTCCTGTGCTCCGAATCCCTGCTTTCGCGGCTCCTTTTGTCTTTTGGAGATCGTGCACAATCTGAACAGATTAACAAACGGTTGCATTGTATATTCTTTTTATCTTTAAAATAATAAAAAAAAATTTAGTTTTGAGGCTTTTTAAATTTACCAAGTTCCGATCTTTGAAACTTCTTTAAAACTTCTGTGAAATTTTTTTTAAACTTCTTTGAAACAATTAGATAATCAAAAATCTGCTTTTTATTTTTGTTATAACCAAAAAACGTTGCAAACTTCAATATCGTTAAAACTCATAAGTTTCTTAGACCTTTTCAAACTCAGGTTTCTTGGACCTTTTAAAACTCACAAATTTCTTGGACCTTTTAAATCTCACAGATTTCTTGAGTCTTTTAAAACTCCCAGATTTCTTGGACCTATAAAATCTTATAGATTTCTTGAATCTTTTGAAACTTCCAGATTTCTTGGACCTTTTGAAACTCACAGGCACCTTAAATCTTTACAGTTGCAGTTTTTGGAGTTGGTAAATTTAAAAAGTCTGAGACAGTAAGCTAAGAAGAATCTTACCGGAATACTTGTCCCTAGAGGAGGATAACTTATAGTCTCTGTTTTCTCTCTCCTTCTTGTAAAGAGGTTTACTGGCATAATTACGGGGGCTGTCTCGATCTGCTCCCATGCCCATTCCCAAACCTCCGGCTGGACTGTACGAGTTGCCATTCGGTGAATCTCGCATCCGCCCTTCGTAACGACTATCTGACGTGTTCGACGAGGAGTAGCCACCCTTAGAACTACTGTACTTTGAGTTCTGCAAAACAATTTAAAACAACTATTTAAAACCATTTTCAAATCTCCAATCAACTTCATAATATCTTAAATTCATTAAAAACTATCATTTTTTAGTAACAAAAATTAAACGCTGCTAAAAATATTTCAAATTTTGCTGAATATGGTACAATAATGATAAAGGTATATTTTTAATTTCATTAACAATATATGAGCTAATTTTCTCTTTGTATTTATATTTTTATATTTTGCTTTTTATTAAAAAATAATAATTACAATTCTTTAAAATTAAGGAAGATTCATTAAGATTCTTTAAGATTAAGAAAGATTCATTAAGATTCATTGAGAACAAAATATAATTTGGAAATGGAAATAATTAAAAAATATATATACTATTTTTTGGTAATTGAAGTACACAAGTAACTATTTTTTAAAAATGATTTTAATCCCAGAGGAAGGTAATTTTTAACTTCCGACTGTCTTTGCAGAAAAATATTTCGTTTTTACAATGTTGCAATTACACGGTTGTTTGTATTAGTTAAATTAAACAATTATTGGCGCTTATTACTTCTTGCGAAAAAGCTCATAAACGAAATTATAATATTTATATATTTTTAAACCAAGAAAGATGTACTGTTTATATGAATGATTATTTACTAATAATTGTTGCATAAGTTTTTACTATAACATTTTTATGTAAAGAATAATTCTATAAAATGATTATAAAGCTGTTAAAGTAAACAATAACAAAAAAATTCGTAAATCTTAATTAAACTGGTGAAAATATTATTGGAGTAAATATGAATGTGAATAATAATTAATGAACGTAATTAACTAATGAAAGTAAATTAATACAATTAATTAATGTAAGTACATTAATGTAATTAACATTAGTAAAAAAATAAACGAGCAACAATAAACAAATAAAAGAATGTTTAGCAACAAATTATCAAATATTAAAAGCACAATATGAAAATTGTATTAACAATCTAAAAAATTACACATAAATAATATGATTTTACACGATTCAATACATAATCAAACTATTAAATTTTGTAAAATGCTTACAAAGAAACAAAAAAATCCTCTTTTTTAACCGACAAAATAATCAAAATAATAAAAAAAACTCGTAAAAACTATTCTGATAAAGTTAATGTGACATCAAAGCTACAAAAAGTTTAACCGTGATTTAAATCGATAATATTAATAGAATCATTTCCAGACAAATGTTCATTGAAAGGTAGAATTTTAATATAAACTGCAAAAGATGCAATTTTCTTATAATTTTGAAGAGTTACCTGCAACAATAAAAGGTCAACACAAGTATCTGGGTTATTGATTTTTACAAAAAGTGAGGTTATGTTTACAAGAAAGGCTTTAAGAAATCTTCAAAAATTAGAATAATCTGGTTAAAAAACGTGTAAAAAACATGAAAATGATTAAAAATGGATCAAAACACACATTTTAAAGTCAATAAAATGAAAAAATATGAAAAATCCATGCGGCAAACGATAAAAATTGATATCATGTAAACTTTAAAAAAAAGACTACAATTTGCGAGAAAAGTTATAAATTTCAGTATTTTTGCCAGTATTTTAAGACTTTTGAGAATGATTTCTGGTAAATAGTTAATTAATTACTGTATTAATGATAAAATGGGACGGTAATTATACAAGTTAATGTGCAAAAAATAAACAAAGTTTGATGTCACATTAAACAATATAGAAGACACTAGATGATTGAAATAATCATTATTATAAACAAAAATACATTAAAACAAACAAAATTTATCAGAATTGAGCATTTTGTACCTAACAAAGCAACAATGTAATGGAAATATTTTACAACACTCCAAGGGGAAAATTCTTGCAAAAACAATCAAATTCTTGTATTTGGACGGAAGCTTTCAAAGATTTTATCAAATTTAAAGCTATTTGAGTCTAATTAAGGGTTTTAAATGACAAGAGGACAATGAGAGATGTTAAAAAATTGTCACTTTTAAGATGTATAATGTCGGAAAAAATTAGTGGTGGGGAAATTGTTGGTAGACGAAATATTAGAGGATGAGCTGAAAATGAGAATTAAGTTAATAGAAATATGAAAAATAACGATAAAATACGTGTGACAAATGATTCGTGTTGTGAGATGAAGAAGCCCCCCTCCCGATTCCCGTGGCACCCAGAAAACACCTTTGATATTTACCTGATAGGGATGGGCCTGGTGCTTTTCGAAGTACCTGTAATCATAGAGAAAAATAGTGAATTAATCATAAGAAAAGAATTGGGCTTTCCTCGATGGACATTTGATAAAATCCATCACGGAAAATAGCCCGGGAATGGCGGTGATGATAGCAGGTCGGACAGACGGACGTCGTGATCAGGTTGGTTGTCAGGATCAGGTATTTGACGGAGAGCCCTACCCATCGCTGATTCTTTGTGGTTTCCTCGCATGCATTACCATCAATGCCGGTGTCTAGGGAAAATTCGCGGCCTCGGAGGTTCCCTTTTTATTCGGTCAATGTCATAAAAACAACATTAACGTTTATTTAACAGTCAACTTTCTTTCTAACCGGACGCCATGTCACATACGTGATTCTCTCTCCCGGCCGAGTGCTTAGTTCACGTCCTCACCGTGGTTGTAGACACTTTGGTCATTTTCAGTATTTTTTTTAGTGACGGCTATAGTTTTTCCATTTTCTGCACTTTTTTTATGTGTCATTTTCTTTCTTGATTTCTTATTTAAATCTTTCTGTAACGTTTTTAATTATCAGGATTGAGATTTCTTTTGGCACTGACTAATTTTTCTTCACAATTAGATTAGTATTTTTGATTAATAATCACGAATTTAAATCCCGGGTTTTGTTTATTACTACTACGCTAATCATTTTCTTCCAATGAGGATATGTTCTCCGTTGCGGAAGTCAAATCTTTGACGTACCGTCGGTTTTTGTTCAAACCTCCAAAAACAAAATTTGACGTAAGTAATTAGTTGCTCTTAAAAATGGTTTGAAAGAACAAAATGCATTGAAAATATTCTTTTGTAATATTTGGGTGATAATGGTGAAGTAACACTTGAAATCTTAACCAAGCCTTTTGAGTTTCTTCAAGTTTTTGAAAATAGAATTTCCTAACCTCAAAAAAACAAAAGCGTCCATTTAATTGAACGTAGTTTTATTTACTGACGTTTTCTAGACTGTATTTAACAAAAGAATAATAGCAGGTTTTAATAATCCAAAAGTTTATATTTAAAAATACGTGGGATTTTGAGGTAAGAATGTTTAATTTGTAGCGTTAATGTTTTTCAAAACAAGGTTTGCAAACAATGATTATAAACAATTTTTCACAATAATTATTACGATAATTATTGTTAAAATAATTTATTGGAAGAATGATTTACTGGACAGTAAATTTAATAAACAATCATTTATATAGAAGAAACAATTATCACTATTGGTAAATTAGAAGAAAGTTTAAGTTTTAGTCTTTGTAACTTTTAACAAAACGAAATTAATGTTTTAGATTGAAAATCTAGTGGCATGAGTGAAGAAATGTAACACTATGAATAACTCAGATGAAGATAAGTACTTTCCTTGGATTATTAAATTCACTCCTCTTTTGAATGCAGTTATTGAAAATGCTAATAGTGACATATTAGAATACGTTCTTTCAGTTTACGAGAAGTAAGTAATTGTATAGGAATTAAATATTTTAATTCACGATGAAAGGAATATATTAAATTATAAATATAATATATCGCTAAATTCAATCAGCTTCTTATATCTTATAATATATTATAAATTATATTATAAATAATATTAATAAATATAATATACGTACATAATAAAATATATTATTATGTACAACTTTTTTAATTTGCATTATTTAATCTTGTTTAATTTTTAGAAATGTATTCAGAGATTACTGCACATGTTTCTTGAAACGAATCAAACCTGTCATGTTGAAGAATCACATTAAAAATACCTTAAACTTCTTCCACTTTTATTGGCGAGACGTTAAAGAGGTTGAAAATAATTTTATTTCTTAATTACATGATTTAAAAAGTAGTATAGTTATTTAAGTATAGTTGATTTTAACGCTTAATTAAGCATTCTATGTATTTGGTAATTGAAAATACAATAATAATTTTATCGAATATTTCAGAGAGTTAGCGATCACTATCCTTATTTGAATAAAATGTCAGATATTCTCAAAATATATCTGGATTTAGAGGTTAAAATTCATGCCAAACATGTTGATTCTGCGAGTATTCTCACCGCTCTCTGTCTCTATTTAGGTAAGTTTAAAAATTTGTAAAATATTTCAATTTGAATTTAAAATATATTTTTATGTTCAGATAACTCGGAGGAACATATTTTTAAAATTCTACTCAAAGGTAGATACGAGTCAGAAGATTTAAAAAAAATTTATCGTCCTATTTTCGCGTGAGTATTTAATTGTTATTTTATAATAATTTTTTGTTTGTTATTGTTTTTATTTTATGTGTTTTTGTTTGCTATTATATTACATGTACTAAATATTATCACTTAATTTAGGAAATTGTTGTCCAACATCAAATGTTGTGCAGAGTCAATAAAAATCTTTACATACGCACGTTATTTACTGGCGTTTAAATTGTGGGAAAGGATTGTTGACAATCGAGATGAGAAATTGAAAATTACAGAAAAAGCTCTGCAAACCCTAGGTTCTTCGATTCCAGAAATAGATTCGGAACTATCAAAAATTATTCCAAAACCTCCTAATGGTTACAAAAATGCAACTTCGTGGCTTATGGAATATGGGCTAATTAATTTACAAAAAATTTGTGACGATTTTTTATTGATTGAGGCGAAAACTCACTCTTTTGATTTTGATGAAAAATCAAAGAATTCGAAGGTACTTGTTATGTTTTCATAATTTGAATTAATTGAATTAGAGATAATTAGGATCATTGGATAATTAGATCATTAGATAATTGATAATAATAAATGAATTAACAGAAACAAAATATCAAATATTAAAAGCACAATATGAAGCTCATTTTATTTGATATTTCAAGCAAGATAAATAATCGTATTTTATTTAATAATTATTTCAGTTCGACATTGAAGACTTTCTGCAAGAAAAATCACCGGTACAGAAGAAAGCAAAGCGTTCGCTGACAAAGTTAAAGAAGAACGAAGTACTTTTTATCGATTTAACAAGTGACGATGAGAAAGTGACAAAGTTGAAGAAAGAAGTACTTCTTGATTTAACGAGTGACAATGAGCAAATCACCAAAAAGCAAAAGACTGTAAAAAAGCCACAGTGGTTGAAAGACATAAAAATTCGTCACAAATTTAAGAAACCTCAACCTATCTCAAAGCGGACAAAATCCGTTGAAGTCGCGGACGCTCACAGTACAGAAAACTGCGACGGTGTTGAAAAGTCTTGTGAGAAAATGTGCCAAAAATGTGATGTTACCTTAACTAATTCTAATGAAACTAATTCAAACTTTGTTAACATAAGCGCGACCTCAATTACCAATAGTTTTATTGATAAATCTAGTGATTCCCACCAAGATGTACATAGTAGTACATGCGTAACTTCAGTCTGTGATAATCTTATCTCTAGTGTATTAAGTCCTGAACCTAAAAATATATTCGATTCTGACAGTGAAGGCATTTCTTCTCAGAGTGATGCAAAATTAATATCTAACTGGGACAGCAAACCTGATAATGATTTCAGTCAAGTTTGGACACCAATGACATTCGCAGATCATTTCTCAGAATCTTCGTCAGGAGTTGGAACCGATTACAATAGTGCCGATTCCGAAATCCCCGATACACTTACTTCCTCCCCTTGGGAAATGTGTTTCGACTCATACAGAAAGCTTCATGATGAAATTTACGAAGAGCAAAGTTTTGGCGAATCCTCCAGCTTAATTTATGAACCTGATTCCTTTGAAAAAAGTCTACTTTCCAGGGAGATTTTTAATTCCTTGCTGGGATATTCCAGTGGTCAAGAAAGTGATCCGAATCTTCTGAAAAAGAAGCCTGAGGAAATGGATGATGATGAGTTGATGGGAAATGAAGTGGACAACAGTAAAGATATAGAATTGTTTGAAGAAGAAAATGATGATCAGATGCAGAATGAAGTATCGAGCACGTCTCCTCCTACTCTTTACAGAAAATCTGTGCGGAGAAATTTAAAAGTGACAAAATCTGTTCAAAATCAAATTCAACCATTCAGCTTTAAAGATTTATTTCAAACGGAAAATTTGGTCCATGGTCGTCGTCGTCTACCTTTTAAGAAGAGATATCTAAGTGGGAGGATTCATGAAAAAAGTTTGAATTTGTTCAGTGAAGGTAAATTTTACAATACTTTTTGTGGAATTTTTGTTTTTCAGGATTTTTTGATAATATAATTTACAATCAGTTTCTTAATAAAATTAGCAAGTTTTTTAACGGAATTTTTAGTTTTCATTCAGTACAAAACAGGAAGATTTCAACAATGAAGATCAACAATTGAAGATACATTATTTCTACTCATGAATTATGATACTTTTTGAAAACTTTTATTTCATCTTTTTACAAAACTTCCTTTCAAGTATTTTCAATTTTCTTTTGAGAGCTGACTTGACTGTGATAAAGTTAAAATTCATATACAGTTTTTGATAAATCTTTTTAAAAATATAAAGTATGTAGAATTAAAGTTAAAGATTTTCAAAACATTAACATGAAACGTCTGTGATAAATTTTCAATTTACTGTGATAATTAACGACTTAAAAAATTAATAAAATAAATAAAATTTTATAATTCATTATTTTCCAATTAATATTTTAACTAAAACAATTTGGTTCAAGATTTTATTATAAATTAAGATGTTATAATGATTCAACTCTAATTCAAGATTTACGATTGAAGTGATTAAAATTGGCATTCAAATGTGATTTAAAATTGAATAATAATTTTATTCGATATAGTATACCGTAAATAATATTTTAAATTCCAATTATGTATTACGAATTTTTGTTAATAATACTAAATTATATTTTCCTCCAATAGCTGATCTCTGACTTTTGTTCGTAAGAAGAAATTCATTTGTAAGAAATTAATTCGTATGAAGAAAAACTTTCAAGAAATTGAGGAAAATAATCGCCTTCAATGAAGATAATTGAGATATCAACATTTCATCAGGTTTTTATTAATTTATTATACACACTAAATACGTATAACTGGCTATGATCTGGGTTTTTGAAAAAAAGCATTTTATTTAAGTATTTAGTATTCTACGTACTTGACAAGAACCGAATTTTTTATATTTCATAAAAAAAAAGAACATTATTATATCGTTATTTTAGACTTTTGTTAATTAAGTAGGTATTGTACTTAAAAATCGCTTTTTAACTTGTATACGAGATTCCGGCTTTCAGGGATATTATTTTATCATAATTTGTTTTACAATTATTGATAAAGGCATTATACGTAAGAGTATTTTAAAATAATTTTAAGATTGTTATAACTTTTTATACTGTTTATCTCAAATTTGCTTCAAAATAAGTTATCATTCCACTTTAGTACTCGAATATCTACCTGAAAATCTATTTTCATTATTTTTACTGACAAGATGTTGAAAATATGTTTCATAATCTTTTAAAAAATTAAAATCCCGAATAAAATGTAGAAGAGATTTCTATATGGAATAATTTAATCTTAAATAGATTAAACTTGAATAATTTAAAATAATTATCATTCTTAGTTCTTGTGCCAATTAGTAATTTAAGGTAGCAGTATTAAATTCACAAAAGCCATAAAAATGCTTTTTGTGTTGTATTTACCTTGTTTGAAATTAATGTTTTATATTCTTTTGAACAATTTTTTATTATTTATTTATTTATTTTTTGTTGTAAACGACTTATGCATTCAAAATTTTTCAACTGATTTTGTGTTAAATTTTGTACGTGTCCAAGAATCAAATGAAATTGCTTAAATTTCATTCGAAAATTATTTATTTATTAGTGTCCAAATTTTTACTTTCAAACAAGGGTGACCTGTAAAATATAAATACTCGAACTCACAGAGATTATTTAGTAAATAGTCATAACGTATTGTACCTATATTTTAAAAATTTACCGAAAACATAGTTAATAATGATTGAAAATAATATCTAAAATAACTGATAAGCATTTACGATTATAGTAGAACTTCTTATCTTTAATCAATCAAGTGTATTAAATCCAAACAAAAATAATCTAACTGCTAACATAATAATCATTCTCTAGTTTTAAATACTTCAGTAACTATGATTTGAAATTTTGTTAAATGTTTATTTGATATCAGTAATATCAAATTAATGTAATCGACGTAAAAATATAGAAAACAATAACTGGCGATTATTAATTTTCAGTTATTCGTTGAAGTAACTAATGATGACAAAAATTATAAATTTACATTCAACTTAATATTTTATTAAAAAAATGGTCAAAACAATTGGAATTTTGTTGTCTTTTTTTATAAAAACTTTGCTAAATAAGCTCTATTTTATTTTTTATAAATACTTTGTCACGTAAGTTTTTTTTTATAAAAACATACGCAAGTTGCATTTTATTTTCTATAAACTCTTACGTTTGTATTTTATAAAAACACCCACGTAATTTGTAAACAATTTTTAGTTTTTTAAAACAATAAAATGTCTTTATAATTGTAAGTTTAGGGCAAAAGTTTATATATTTTTGTTTTCGCCAAATTCGCTTTTATTGCAGTATTAACTATTGTTTCAACGAAAAACATTCTAATTTTAAATTATTGTGAACGTTAGTATTTTTAATATTTTAAGATAATGTAAGAAAAATAAGTCTATAGGATTAAATCAAGTATTTTGAAACGCATTAGTACAAATAATAAAAAATAAGATAATGTCATATAAGTGGAAATATATCTTCATCGAAAGAATCAGAAATTCGAATTCTAAATTGATCATGAAAAATGGATAATTAAAAAAATTGGTTACTAGAAATATATAATAATTCATAAAGAATAAATTGTAAAATTGCAACTTTTTACTGAAATCAAATTTACTTTAATGAAACAATTATTTAAAGTAATAAAATTCCATAAAGAATTTATGGATTTTAAGGATTTTTTTTTTTATATTAATTTATTTTAAGGAATTATTATTTATTGTTTGAAAATATTTTGGAACTTTTATATTTGTATACGGAATGATACATATAAATCATTAGATGAAAAAAAAAGAAAGTAAGTAAATCTAAATATAAGGGAAAAATTAATCAGTATGTTCCGATTTCTCGTGTACCAATTTTTTCTGATTTTATTATTTTCTTCAAAATGTGCCATCACTAAACCGTTATTGTGATTAAGATAAACCGAATTTTGTGATTTTTACGTTTTGTAGTGAACTCATTTATAAGAATTATATTTCTCTCATTTTTTGTGCAACTGAGACTGAAAATATAAACAGTTTTCAATTAATGATTTCTTCTTATTTCCGTTCTTTCTAAAATCCTACAATAAAATCAATCCAAGTGTTCTTTTAGAATTTCTTTAAAATCTTTTAGACTTTGTAGAATTTTTCTACAATTTTTCAAAAAGCTGTTACAAATTTTGATTAGTACCCGCTGAATTTCTGAATAAATAAATAAAAATCTAATTTAAAAAATTAAAATAAATAAAAATCCAAGTTAAAAGATTAAAATTAATAAAAATTCAAGTTAAAAGATCAAAATAAATAAAAATTCAATTTAAAAGATGGAAATAATTTTATAAAAATAAGAAAAATGAAAAAACAGACAAGAACAGATTGGGGACACTAACGACAAATAAATAAAAGAAAACAAAAAGTAAAAACTGAAAAACGTCTAAAGGAGACTTGAAATTTGAGTAATAAATTTATTTCACTTTCCATTTGTAACTTCGCAACTCTGATCGAACAGCAGTTACAGTGCTTGTATTCTACAGAGTACAATGTAATAATAATATTAATAATAATAATAATTATATAATAATAATCATCAAGCTACAAATATTCCGTTTATCGGTCGTACGATAGGACCATTGTTTAATAACTCCTACAGTGAAATTAAAGAATTTTTAGCATATCATAGGACAGATTTTTATTGAATATTTTGTTTTTTTATCAATACTTTATATTTCTTGATTTTATCAATACTTCGTATTTCTTGATTTTATCAATACTTTGTATTTCATTCTATCAATATTCTTTATTTCTTGATTTCATCAATATTCTGTACTTGATTTTATCAATATTTTTTATTTCTTGATTTTATTAATATTCTTTATTTTTCTTGTTTCTATCAATGTGTAATTCTTGATTTTATCAATATTCTGTTCTTGCTGCATGAGAAACATGGAGTCGTTTTTAACACGGTAACAATAGTCGACGTCATCCGCTAAATTTTCAAGATATATTCGGGAATAAAAGTCACTTTTTATGTCTGTTCGTAACAAGTTCCCAAGTAAAGGAAAGCAAAAATCACATTTTGGATTTTTTTTTGACACAATATTCCCTCTCATCTGGACAAAAAACAAAGCAACATTTCCTCTAATAAACTAGCAATTAAAAACACTTAGTTTTCTTCTTTTCACGTATGCTCTTTCCGAATGGAACATGGTCTCGTTTTAAATTTTAAATGTTTAAAAGCTCATCTCCGGTACTCTGGTGTACAATCTTGGATGCTTAATGTGCATCGAAACGCTAGGTTTTTATCAACTGTTCACGATTGTAATGTGATTTTGGTAACATTCGCACTCTTGAGTACAATTACTTTTTCTTTTCTCTTTTTTACAATCGAGGACATATATCACGTTATTGCACCCGGCTCCAAATCTAGAACCGCACGCACAAAGGGACGAAGAAAGTAAAGAGTTCGTACAAAAAACAGACAATAAAAAATAAAAGCAGGTCGGGTAAGTACAAGAATTGCCCCTAGTCTAAGGCACGAATATAAATAACAGCTTTTCAGTGAAAGTTCGGTGCCCAAATCTCAAGAAACACAAAAGCAAGAGGCCTGATTTGACTTTTATCATCTGAGAAATCTTTATTTAAATTTTTTATAAGATATACTAAACATAAATAAATAAAAAGTACACCGAAGCGCTGGTAAATTCAATGCGTCAACATCTGGAATATCATGGACTCAATTGCGACACCACTACTTGTTTTTCTTTTAAGTTGCAATTAACCCCTTCCCCCGTCAATAAAATAAAAGATCTAATTTAGATTTCAATCATAAAAGCTTGTCTGGATCCTTTGCCTTTTTTACACTTGATTTTGTTCAGTCATTAAAAACTGCTTAATCTATTTACAGTAACGTGTGAATAATTCCAATACATGATTTTAAAGTCCACATTCAAAATCTTCTATCAAAACATTCAATGATAATCCTAAATTAAAATCCTTAATTAAGACTTTGCCATTGGCGCAATCCTTTTATAAGAGGCCGCGACAAAAATTAATTCGTGTGCTAATTAAAAATGTAATATTTGCATATCGTGACAATAATAATCATACTTGATTAAAAGACAGTGTTCTTCTAACATTTGTATTAACGGTCCTTAGAAAAGGATTCGTCCCTTCGCTTCTATGCACCAAATGCGCTATTCTAATGAATGATCTTAAATCATGTAGTCCCTTCTACAATAGACGTTAATGGAAATATTTATTATGAACATTTGAATAACGAGTTAATTGTTTAGCAGTTCACAGTGATAGCGCCTTATGGCAAGGAGATTTTAGGCTAAGAAAAAAATGGGGGAAGGGTGTGCTGTGGTGTAAGGCAAAGACTCTTCAAATTAATTTTCCCAAAAGATAACCAACTATAACCATAGCCACGGCAATAACAACACTTGTAAACGTTGGAGAAAGCTGAGGATTCATTTGCAATGAACCGCCCGTTGAATGTTCTGACACATGGCTGTCTTTATCTTTTGAAACATTTCTCAATTTTAAAAGCTCCTCCTGCAAAAAAAAGACACATTTTAGCACAAAATTACGTAATTTCGTAATAAATTCAATTAAATAAATAAAACTATTAAATAAATAAAAAAGAAAAATAAAACTATGTATTTCTTTAAACTAAAAACTTTAATAGTTTCCATGTTAATTTATTTTATATCCCATTTATAATTTTGTATTAATCTATAATTTCATACCTAACAAAAAGTTTTAGTAGTATCATTTTTTCTTAGCTATGAAAATGTAGATACTAATACCTTTTTATTAGTTATAAAAATGTGAATACTAAAACATTTTTGTTAATTTTGAAAATGTAGTTTAGAGTAAATCGCTAGGAAAGAAAGCATTAACTGCAAATATTAAGTTAATGCAATTTTGTCAAGTTTTTTTTATTCAAGGCCATTTTTAAACAAAATTGAAAGTCGAAAATCACCTTTCTCGGAATTTAATCTACAATAAAAACGTCTATTTTTAAATTCTTAGTTTATTTTTAAATCTCTAATTGATTTAAATCTTTAATTTATTTTTAAATCCTCAATAGATTTAAATCTTAAATTTATATTTAAATCCTTAATCAATCAAAAATTCTAAAAATTCTCTTTAATTTCTTGCAAATTTCATTGAATCCTCTGATAATTTCTGAAAAACGCTTTCTCATCGAGAAAGCATCTTGTTTCCTTTTAAATTTACAGTTGAAAATTTGATTTGCATTCATCCATTGAAACAAATATTTAAGAATAAACTGAGAGTGAATAATAATCTTGTCAAGTTTCGATTTTTACATTCACTTCAATAATGAGAAGGTATTAAATTTGTGCGATTTGACTTTTTCTGATTTTTTTACAAGTGTATTAACACAACAAAAATTATTGAAATTATTGAAAAATAATTTAAATTAACAAAAATTTATGTTAATTTCAATATATTGACGATTTTTATTAATTTTTAGCAAAATAAGTGATTAGAAAAACAAAATCAAATTCGAACAAGATTGTTGAACATTCGGCCGTGTGTAATTATCAAGAAATCGAGAAAAACTGCTTTAATATTGTGAATGAATTCCGTAAGGTACATACGAGGCATGAATCGATTCTATCATAAGTGCTCAATGCTAACAATAAGAATAAGGGCACGTGTCAACGATGTGACTATCGAACTTTCATAAAAGAAAATTATCATGCAAAACACTTTAGGCGAAATTTCCCAACATTTTTCGGAAGCTGCACGATTCTTTAATACAAAAAAACTATTTAAACAAAAAAACAAAAATTTAGAAATGCTGATAATTAAAAACCAAAGATCGAACAAAAGATAAAAGAAGTTGGATAAAATCGTCGCAAAAATCATATTATAGTGCTTTTTAAGTTAATTTTAAATTGATTGTACCCTCATTAAAAGATTCTCCTGAATAAGGTTGCTTTGTTGTACCCTGAGTTGATTAACTTCTTGGGCTGCTTTCAATAACGTCTCGTCAGTTTCTCCCTCGCTTTGAAGCTGCATCGAAATAGTTATTTTTTACTTTATTTGTTTTCATTTTTCCTTAGTGCTACATTAAAGTTTTACACTTCAAAAACAAGCTTTATTCGACACAACAATTTGTTACTAATTTTCTTTCAACACACTTTCTATGGATCGAAAGAAATTTGTAATTATATTAATTGGTAAATTTGTAATTATATCAATTGGTAAATTTGTAATTATATCAATTGAAACTAAATCAATTTGTTAATTGGAACTAAATTAATTTGACAATTGAGGGGCTGCGGGCAGCAACTGCCTCTACGCTCGAACGCGTTGTCCGTCTCTTTTTTCTCGAGATAAGATGACGGAAAAAGTATCTGGTTTTCC